>CAUYQG010212960.1:0-36573 GCA_963574415.1 Tarsius wallacei | reverse complement strand
ATTTGCTGACTTCAAAATCCATATGACTCTAAGTGCCCAAGGACAAGCAGCATCAGCAACACTGGGGACTCTTATTAGAAATGCAGAATTCAAGCCTCGCCCCGAATCTACTGAATCAGAATCTGCATTTTATTTTATTTTTGATTTATTGTAGAGATGAGGTCTCATCAAGTTGCCCAGGCGGGTCTCGAACCCGCGGGCTCAGGCAATCCACTCACCTCAGCCTCCCAAGGCGTGGGATTACAGGCTGAGCCACCGAGCCCGGCTAGAATCTGCATTTTAATAAGATCCTCAGGTGATCCACTTGCAGGAGCAGGGCTCTAAAGGAGGGTGTCCCCTACGGTTCTGTCCTCTGTTCTCTTCTCTTTTCTTGAACAATCATATCGGCAACAGGCTTTGACATTTACATCCTTATGACTTTCAACGTAAATCCAACTAGATGTATCTTCTGAGTGCCAGGCATTCACTTCGATTTGCTTAACTACTTGCATATCCCTCAGGCACCATGAACTAAATATGTCTAATATTGAACTAATTTTCATTTTCTCTTCTACCTGCCCAAGCACTCAAGCCACACCTATTATCCTTGACTCCTCCTTCTCCCATCAGTGTAGAATACACTAATATAGAAGCATCTGCTATAGAGAATGTCATGGGAAAATTTAAAGTCAAACGCTCCTGTTTTATCATAAGTCATTTTTTCCCCCTCCCTCCCACCCAAAATGAGGGAGAAAAAAATTCTATTGAGGTCGGCTGTCAGATCTGGTTTGCTTGTGGCTTCCTGAGAGAAAGAATGGGAGAGGATGGAGTGTTTTCCATTGGAAAATGCTTGCAAATTTGGCATCAGCTTGCCCTTTTCATTTGTTTTTAATAGTTTGAAACCAGAGTAGAGGAAGAGTGAATCCTAGACAAGTCGGGTTAAGAGTGGAAGTGGGGCCCTTTTCATGCAAGAGATGGCACAAAAATGTATATATCCTGGTTTGCCTTCTGACCGCTAAAAGAAAATATATGTAATGCTTTGGAAGCTCACCAGATGTTGCCATTTCCTTATTCTTAAAGCTATACACTTGCAAGAGCAAATGTTTATATTAAAATATCTTGTTCGGGACTTGAGTTGCCCCCTGAATAACATGTAGATTTGAGTTAATCTGTTTGTAATTACAAGCGTGGGGTTGGAGACTATATTCTGTATCCCTTCTTCCTCAGGGACAGAACCCTGACTTGATGCGAGGTGGCCGCTCCCCTGAAGTCATTAGCATGGTAAGCACCCTGGATAACAGCCACATGCTGAGGCTGAGGCGTGCCAGCCACACTCACAGCCCTCCTCCTGCCTGACTCTGGAGAGAGCATCCTTCTGCGGTAACTGCTAGCACTCAGCACAGACTGCTGCTGCTTGTGGATGAGCCCAGAAACCCCAGTGGAGTGTGTTGTCTCCCCCCAGAGTCCCAGCACGGTGAGAAGCAGAAGGGTCTCTGTGTCAATGCAGTGGGAAACATGCCCCACCTCTGATTCCCTTCCCCATGGAAACAGTCTCGGAAGTTCAGCATCTCTGAGTCTCTTAATATCATCATCCATTCACCTGGATTGTATCTACGGCCATTTGCTATCTGGACTGGAAAACGAACCACCATCTGTAACACAATTTGTATGGGGAAAATGTGTTTGGCACTCCAAACATCTAATTTACTCAGCAACATTTGCAGCACGGCCTGTGTGTGTAAGTGGATGCCTGCCAGGGTATGTGGACTGAGATGAATCAGGAATCAAGAGCCTCAAAATGAAAAACGGATTCGATTCCTAAATATGACTGTGACTATGCATAGGAACAGATTTAGAGAAGTAACACCCGTAGATTGTTGAATTCAGTGAAAAAAGCCAACAACAACAACTCATAATTTGATGTAATTCAACTATTTCCTTACTCATCCACTCTGCTGGAACCAAAGTGGTTTAACCTCTGTTTTAGCTAATGCTCCAAGATACCCTCAGATAGAAATAGAAATCAAGTCACTACTGAGTCACGAATGCATCCCCAGCAATGCCCTCGCAAGATGAGTATTGGGTAACGGAATTGCAGTTCAATGTCCCTCCTGCTAACAAATCGTTATTTCTATAAGAACTGGCAGGAAAAAACCTCAGTTTGGCATGACTTTAGCTCTCCTAAACCAGTGTATCATACTAGGTCACTATTGTTACTCACTGGTTTTTTTTTAAAAAATTACTTCACAAGGGTACCTGCGTAATTTGTATACCTAACCCTGAATTGTACCCCACATCTTTAAAATGAAAAATTTTTAAGTTTAAACAAAACAAAAAAAAAAGAACTTGAAGTGTGCATGTTTCATAGGATCCATCTGGGGTTTATTTCTTTGTAAGTTGTCAATTTCTTGTAAATTGCCAAATCCTTATAAGGAGGTGGAAATGCAAAGGAATAATACAAGGGAAATAACAATTTTCTGTAGTTTTCCAAAAGGAATTGAGAAGTAAGAGCTAATTAACTAGGTGCAGATTAAAGAGAGGCTCAAACCAGAGGGGAACCAAAGAGAATGTGAGTTGCATAGGCAATGGTGCCACAGGTGGCCAGGAGCCATTTCCCCGGGATCACCAGACCCAGGTGCAAATGTGGACTCTGTCCCTTACTGGCTGTTTGGACTCGGGGACGATGTTGAATATACTTAAGCCTCAGTTTCTTCTTCTGTAAAACGGGGATGGTAATGATCGATGATGCCTGTTGTTATTGTTGTTTTACCAAAATAATCACCCTAGGCTTGAAATGGTGCTGATGAAAATTCCTGTGTTTTAGAATGTTATTATGACTCTTTTAGGCTTTCATGGACCAACAATTTGAAGTAAATTCCACATTTGCTTTTGAAAACTGACAGAAAAATAACTTTTTAGAAAAAGAGACGGTTGATTTCTAAAAACGCATACTTTAAAGTATATTATTTTCTTTATAGTGTCTTTGAAATTCTTCCAACCACCTCCACCCCCCGCAAAAGGAGCATAACTGTACCACAATTTCATTATTGTTTTAAGAGAGGATTAAATATACTGTTTCGCTTTTACTTTTGGCTACCTTGTTTCCTGAAGTTTTACTGGAAAGATTGAGATGAAAATCAGTTTGATGTGTTCTCATATCAAATCATACAAAACAGTAGAGGTGTCTTTTAAATGTCCTCTACTTCAGAGTCATATGTCCTAATTCTCGTGAGGGTGCTAGGGTACCGTTATTTGCTGGAAGGAGAGCAGGATATGGACAGATATTCTTCTGTTGCCATAAAAGTGTGAGACACCAATTTGACATACCATAGGCTTGAGCTGGGGAAGTAGTTAAGCGGAACAGTTACTAGTATTGTGTTCTTTGAAGTCCTAGAAATCTCTCAGAGATCTTCAAGAGCATCAAGGCAGGGTGGGGAGAATGACTTTGAGTCTGCCCACCTAATCCCGCTTAAACCAGAGGGCTCCACTCTGTTTTTCACGTCATGGCTTCCATGATGCTTCATGTAAGAGGGGGGAAAAAAAGAGAGACATTTCTATAGCTTAAAAAAAATACCCGACTGAGTTGCAGAAAGGATAAAGTGGTGGCTGGTTACATAAGATATGCAGATATTATTTGTCTGAGAAACACAGGATGTATTGTTTGACTGATTGCCTAAACCAATTAATTTCTGGAATGGAACACAGGGAGAATGAGGAACAAAACTGTCATATAACTGCCATTGGTAAAGGGATTATTTCATTGGTCTAATTACTCTCTTAGTCAACTGAATAATTTTCAAACACACTATATGCGTCTCCCCAGATGACGTCAGCAGTGACCTTTTTATGTATTACTTTTTAAAATTCCATATCATGAATCCAATACATTCTTAGAACACAGGCATTATTTTATTCCTGTACTGTGTTTTCATGACCTGGCTAAACAATGGACAGAACATCATTTCTTTCTCTTCAAGACATGGAAGGAGAATGTGAAAAAGTTAGAAGACTATATTAGATGCCTTTCTTCTACCAAATCATTCTTCCTCGAGAGCAAAATGGAGCAAACCATTAGCAGACAAAACTGTTTAACCAAGAGAAGAATGAAGTCGTTAGGTTGCTAGATTATGAAATGGTATGGAGTGTGATCCCATTTCCTGTGCTTCTCTCACTTATATCTTCTAATTCTGTTCCCTTCTCAAAGCGCTGTTCTTGTCTTGCCTTCTTCTTGACAATCTTTGGGAATGACCTGGCACCTCTCTGCCAGGGTACACACCTAGCCTTGATTATGTGGTTATATTCCACTCTTTTGATCTTTCCAGACCATTTGAAACCTTCCAATACTAGGGTCTATCTGATATATATGTTTTTTATTCTTGAAAGGGGCATAAACTAGATGTTTAATAAAAATATTGCCAATGCAGATGCAGACTACCAGGAACATACCTGTAGTTGAGCAAGGGTAGTTTGTGAAGTTGTAATGAGGGAGAATGCACATCACAGAAAACTATTAGAAATGACTCATTATAGGATTTGGGCTGGTGATGGGTAATTTGAGGGAGAACTCAAGGAAGCAAGGCTTTGCTTTGGATTGAATAGTGCCAGGATGCAGGGTTAATTGTATGATTGGATATCATAATACATCTTATCTAGAACGAAGGGTGACTAGACTGAGACTAAGGCTGGGATTGGTAACACAGTAGCAGTCTCTCAGATTAGCTAGGATGGGTGTTCAGTCATTTTTGTTGCTTGGGCAGTGTCTGTATTTTTATGTTGAGACATTATTACGGGGTCTGTGGTCTTGCTTTGGCCTGATCCATCATGGTCACAGAGTGGCCTTGTCTAATGTTGATTGCTGTGAAATTGTTTACATCCACAGGAGAATACCAGGACCTGTCTATGAACACCAGGCCAGCACCCACAGTTGAGTGTTGCTTTGTTCTTTTTCAATATTGAATGGAGTTGATTTTCAGCAACAGGATGTCTTTTAAAGATCCTTGTTTAACACACTGGGGTGGGTGGAAGATACCCCAAGGGACAGGACCTTTGAGCTCTAATATCTGATCTCCCCTTTCTTACTGTTTGGAAGGTTTTGGTAAAAATTAGCCTGCACCTAGGTATGATTGGATTAAGATGGCCATTTGTTTGGTTGTTTGTTTGTAGTAAATACATGTGAGCAGTGGTTTATAATCCCAGGTGCACAGTAGAATCAAAGGGAAGCTTTTAAACAGAGACCCTGGTTTAGCTGGTGTGATGCAGGGTCCAAGTGGCGATTTATTTCTTTAAAAATATATATATTTCCCAGCCAATTCTAATGAGAGTCACTGTGAAAAATAAAAGGGTTTGTTGCCTTTAGTTTATGGTGTAACGTATGCTTTGAGGAGATCATGGAAGCTTTGTGACTTGATATCAAGGCTTGGTATGATTTTTCTTAAAATAGTGATAACATATTTGCTTAAGGCAGTGAATTTTATGTGATGTGTTAGAAAAGCAATAGTAAGTTTAAGACTCAACTAAAGAATGAGTTTTCTTAAAACAAAGCAAAACTGACTAGTTTCTCCAAGGCTTTGGTGAGTTAAAATAATTCTGTGTCCATGGTCATCCTCCCTGCCCTATAAACAGGATGAGGGAGCAGAGACAGTAAAAACTCTGACAGCGAGTGGCGCGGGGTTGACAAGCAGACGTATAAACAGAGTCTTGGGAGGAAGCTGTGTTTACAGCGACTGAAGGGAAGCCCTGACCTCTGAACTAACCCGGGGGGCTCTGGTGCCTATAAATAGACAGGTTATTTCCAACAGTTGACAAAAACTCTTTGCCAATAAATATTTTTTATTACATATTGTGGATTAATCATTAGTTTGACACACTTGCAGCTATTGTACTTAGGGTTTCTGCAAAAATAATTATAGACTGAGTGACATAACTTCCTAGTGTATAAATAGCAGTGTGTTTCAAGCCACCAACTCATAGTACCAAAACTCTGAAGAAGGTGACAGAGGGGTAAATGTTATCCCTTTAACTCCTCTTCTGTGGAGACCTTCTTCAAGGGCCCGTAAAGGTGTTCCTGTGTAACTAATTGTAGTGCTTATGCTAGAGAAAAATATTTGTTGCCAAGAAAAGGCATAGAGAGAGCAATGTTTTCTGAAACATCTGAAAATAAACCTTTGTGGATTGACTGATGTTATGTAGACATAGAGAGGTATCAAACTCGTAACGCCTTAAGTTACTAAGTTAGGGTTCTTGGAATACATGATTACTTTCAATTGCATTCTAAAGTGAAGCTTAAAATTTTATTATAATGGAAATATGCTATGTGATGGTCTCAATTTTTAAGATACTATGGGGGTGGAGAAAAGGAAGTGTAGTTGGGTGGTTAAGGTGAAGAATTTCCAGCCGGGCGCAGTGGCACAAGTCTGCAATCCCAGCACTTTGGGAGGCTGAGGAGAGAGGATTGTCTGAGCCCAGGGGCTCAAGACCAACCTGGGTAACTTGGTGAGACCTCATCTCTACAATAAATCAAAAAATTAGCCAGATGTGGTAGCGTAGTTCCAGCTACTTGGAAGGCTGAGGCAGAAGGATAGCCTGAGCCCAGCAGGTCGAGGCTGCAGTGGCTGTGAGCATGCCAATACACTCCAGTCTAGGCGACAGACAGAGCGAGACTGCAACTCAAAAAAAAAAAAAAGATTAAGAACTCTGAATGTAAATTTTTTCCGTTTAAATACTAACTCCATCACATACTCGTTCTGTGTGATTTGGAACAATATGTAAGGACTTTTTACTTCCTCCTCATGGAGACGATAATGACAGTCATAGCACTGTTGTGAAGATTCAATTATTTAAAATAATAAAACACCTGAAACAGTGTCTGGTACAGAGTAAGCTCTTGTTTTAAATACCAGGTGTTTAGATTTTTGGTCCTTCAGAGAGGGTTGGAAAGGTGTAAAAGAAATTTTTACTGAGCAAGAACATTTCCTGAAATAATCTTTACATATTGAAGATTACTTTTTGGAAATAAGACCCGGTTCAGTGTAGTAAAATTTTACGCTAAGTATCTGGTCTAAGGAATGAGGCTTAGAAAACCCTGAAGCTAGGCCTGTTGCCTTTGTATCCATTGACCTTGTACTTCCCATGATTTCTGAAGGGGAACAATAATTTCTTTGAGCAGAAATCTGTTTCCATCTCAAGTTGGAAAAAAAATTCAAGCCTAATAAAATAATTTCAAAAGGTTCTTGTTTATACTGTGAATAATATTTAAGTATCAGTTATAGAAAGTACATTCATAAGTGTGAGGGCCCTGAAAGGCAGAGAGATCTGTAGCCCTTGTCACATGTGTCCTTTCATCTTCAGGGACTTTACAAGACTGATTTATTAAACTCACCAGTGGCCTTGTTCACTCACATAGCCAAGGCTCACTCACCGACTGTTCTTGAAAGCAGAAGTCTGACAGGGGCCCTGTGAGTAGTGGAGGCTAGAGGCTCACTGGTATGCATTTGCTAAGCCCCCTCCTCAAATATGAACCAGAAACACTGGAACCACCTATTTGCAGGCCTGAGGAGACTAGGAGATGTTTCCATACTGGGGCTGTTGGCTAGCCTTTATTAATAAAGGAAATTAAGCTGACATCATAATACATGAGCTCAGATGCTAGGAAATAAATGAAAACGATTTTGAAGATATTTGTGTGTTCATATCTGAGGAGGCAAGATAAGTAGTTCTACCTTGATGGCCTTTAAATGACATGATACTGCAGTTGAAATTGAAGGTTTCATTATTTAGCAACCATTATCTAAATAATAACAGCGGCAAAACCAAAATTGAATGTTCACTCTACATGCGTTGCATGTGGGCATGGTTCTATGCTTCGCATATTAGGTATTACTAAATTCATTCTCCCAACAACCTAGTAAGTACTCACGATCCCAGCGTGGGTGGTAGGATCTTGTAAGTTAGAAAATACATGACAGAGTAAGTGATGCTGGAACTTATGAAATGCATAAGATGGTTTCAAGATCACAAAGACTGGATCAAACCCAGGTGTTCTGCCCTTGTGTCTCATGATCCAGGAATTCTTCAGCTACAGAATTTCAAAATGAACAAGAGAATAGCTCCTAAATACAGATTTATTCTCATGTAAGGCTATGTTCTATTTGTTTAGTGCACTTCACTGAAACTACTATTTTCTATCAGCGTTACAAAGGCATGCGATATAATCATAGACTTTTAAAAAAAGACAAAAATTTAGCTTCTTCTTTGGCTGTGTGCTAATCCCTGAGGCAGTGGGAGGCCTTTTCTCCACAGGAACTGTATCCTGTGAAGCAGTGATTTTCCTAATCTCTGACACAGTCCCACAGTCCTGAGTGAATTACACACTTTCCTTCTAGTCCCCGCTCCTCCACATTCCCCCGACACTGAAAAAATAGCCAACTTTCCTACCAGGGAAAGAAGAGGCCATTAGTTTGTGTCTGGAAAGAGTGAAGGAATTACTGAACTAGTTACAAGCTCTGCACATGTGGAATCAATATAATTTTCCATTAGATGGTTCAAAAATGTATTCAAATTATGTCTTTTTGAAATGCTAAACTTTGGAATTTAGTTCTTAATAAGAAGGTTTTTAGGATAGTTTGCCTGATGAACACTGCTAGTGAATTTGAACAGCAAATTGTTTACAATCGTACATAGGCTGTCTTTATGTTTTATCCACATTTCCTGAAGGACAGGGCCAAGTCCCACTATGTATGTTATTGTTCCCTCTGTACTGGGGAGGTGAAACCTGCAGAAAATTAAAAGAAAATCAGGATGTCAACAAATCTCTCTACCTACTCCAGTAAGCTCCTGTTCAGATATTTGCCTGTGAATTTGAAGCCATATCTAATTAGCTGTAATCTGACTTCTAGGCAAGATTTTTCTTTTCTTCTTTTTTTTTTTATTTTTAATTTTTTTTATTTTAAAGATGTGGAGTACAATTCAGGGTTAGGTATTAAAATGCTCATTATGCAGGTACCCTTGTTGATGAGGTGTGCCCTTCCCAAGATTTTTCTTAAAGAATACGACAGATCTTAAGAATATGTGGAGTTTTAAATGAGACCTTTGAAGCACTAAACTAAAGGTAAATAAGTGATTAATGGGGGGTTGGATATCTACAAAAACTCCTAAGATTCAGCGCCTCAAAATGTAGTTGAGCTGGGTTAAAATATATAAACTCCTTAAAGTCAGTGAAATGAGAAGTGTCATTTTAGCAATATGCCAACTAAGACTCATACCTGGGCCACATGTGGCTGTAGTAATGAGGCTGTAGCAAAAAAGATGAACACAGAATTACTATTAGAATAACAATTTACATTTCTGTAAAGTGCTGTCACATGGATAATCTCTTTTGATCTTCATTAGTTAGGTGTGATTATTTCCATTTCACAGATTAGAAAATTGAGGCATATAGATAATAACAGAAACGCTCATAGAAGATAGCATTGTCTAATGAAAAGAGGCTGAGAGGATGGACTTTGGGATCAGACAGACAGGTAGGTTAAAAATCCAAACTCCGGCCGGGCTCAGTGGCTCAGCCTGTAATCCCAGCACTTTGGGAGGCCAAGGTGAGTGGATTGCCTGAGCCCGCAGGTTCAAGACTAGCCCAGACGAATCGGTGAGACCTAGTCTCTACAATAAAACTCAAAAATTAGCCAGGTGTGGTAGTGCACACCTGTAATTACGGCTCCTTGGAAGGCTGAGGCAGAAGGATCGCTGGAGCTCAGCGGTTCGATGCTTGGGTGGCCTCCAGCCTGGGCGACAGAAGGAGACTCCAATTTTAAAAAAATCCAAACTCCACCTTTCAGTGTCTCTATGAACCATGGAAATTTTGTTTAGTCTTCTTTGGTCTCATTTTCACCATCTGTGAAATGGAGATAATTCTACTAACCTTAAAGAGTTGTGAGAGCCAAAGGCAATAAAAGTATGTAAAAAGCTCAGTTTAGCTTTTTGGAAAGATATGGGACTTGACCCTGCAAAATTCCATACCCGGTTTTTCATGAATGTTTGGTTGAGATCTCTCTTTTGACATCTGTAATGCCAGGACATGCTTTTCTGAGCTCTGTTCCTGAAGCCATAGAAAGCCTCTGTCAAGACAGGAGTAAAATGACCTCTGCTCCAGATAAAAAATTATGATCTTCCTGATGCATGATTTCCCTCTTGGATTTAGCTCTAGTTATGCCCAAATGGTAACAATCTAAATGTGTGTACAGTAAGAAGCGCACGGTCCTGCTATATTTATTTTATACGCCTCGTTTTTAGGTATTTTGTGGACACATGTGTTCGCCAGCTGGAAGAAACTGCTCCATCCATGTACAGAATTATCGCCCACGGCAATGCGTTTACTGGTCCCTCCAACGTGCGCAATTAGGGTCATTTGTTTGTAACATGCAGGCTTTCGCTGTCTCTAATGTCTGCAAATGAGGAAGATGACTGATGTTCGTTCACTCCTAAAATAGAGAAGTGGAGGAGTGGGGAGGAAAATTATTTGTACAAAATTACACAGAAAGTCCATGACGCAGCAGGAGTGAGAACTCACGTTGCGGATCTCTTGTCTAATTCCCTCTCCTCCAAAGAGAACAATGCTACTGCAGCGTTTGGGCATGCAATCGCACCTTCACTCGTTTGCACACTCACAAGTATATTTTCCATGGAAATCACTGCATGGGCCTCCACCCACCCACATGCAACTTATATTTAGCTCTAGCTCCAAATCAAAGGGGAGGTGAGACTGTTGGGGCTTAGAAAGGTGGGGGCAGGCAGGGAGAAGCATAAAAAATTGGCTCTGTAGAATCTACAGAAAGATCTTTGACCTTGAGGTCCTTGGAGAGAAGCAGCTCCAACCCCAATGATGACAGAGTTGAATTAAAATAAAAATGCTTCCAAATATCTGTTGCCAGGAAGCAGATGACATGCTAAATTACTCTGCAGATTGACTACTTAATTCAGCGATTTCCTGAGTCAGGAGTTGCCAGAAGAGCCATTTTGTCCTTTTTGGCAAAAAAGCCGCTGGGATTGCTGTCTCCAGTCCTCTTTCCTCTGCTTCCTGCTGTAGGAAGGCCTGTTTCCTGCAGAGAGATGCCTGATTAGACAGCACTATTTTAGTAGGCAAGGGACTAGGTTACAAGTTGGGTCTTTCATCTGACACTGATTCTGTGCGGTGTGGATGTCATGTGCATCACAGACATACAATTCCTTTGAGAAAATATAAAACAGTGAATCAAAAGCAAACTAGACAGAGGAAAGTTCTGAAAAATCATAATGCAGCTTTTTCATCTGTTTTGTTTTCAATGTTTGAAAAGGCCTGACTTATTTTTGCATAAAGAGCCCTGTTTCAGCCTCAGTACGGTTTTCGGATCTGAGTTTTGAGGTATGGGATTAACGTTTGCCAAGCGGGTATGATGCTGCCAAAGTCTGATGTCAGTGAGGAGTGGCTTTGAGAAGGCACAGCAGTAGGCTAGCTGTTTAAAGCTTGACCCTGCGACAAAAGGGGGATTTTATAGAAACTGATAGGTAAGCTGTTTGTATCTCAGCTCATAACCACTTCTCTGTACTCTCAAGAAATACCTTCACCTTATCTCTACAGTAACTGAATGAGATGCAAATAATCCAGCAAAGCTGAATAAATAAAAAGCTCAGAACACTCAGGCAAAAGGAAAATAAAAGTAGGAAGCAAATTGGAGGCACAGTTGAATTGGTTCACAAAATATAGAGAGTGAAGATGTATTTTTTTCCTGATGCTTGTTTGGCATCGATTCTGCATGACCTTGTGTTACTGTGTGTGCCCTGACCATTCAGATTGCAAGCTTCTCAAGAGCAAGGCCTCTGTCTTTAGACTTCTTTAAAATTTACGTCTTGTTCAGAGCCTTCCTTGTAGTCTGTGCCCCTTAAATGTTTGCTAATATTGATGGTGATGGTTGAATTTCTTCTCATCCACGGGCTCAACGTTGGACCCCCCAGTGTTGCAGCATCGATAAGCAATTATTTCTGAAGTTGTTGGTTTGGATCACAGAGCACCTTTAAGCAAATTTGGGGTCACTTTGTTGAATAATTTCTGATTTCTTTTCTTTTTTTTTTTTTGAGTTGGAGTCTCACTCTGTCACGCAGACTGGAGTGCAGTGGCGGCTCCCGGCCACCGCAGCCTTGACCTGCTGGGCTCCGGCGATCCTTCCGCCTCAGCCTTCCAAGTAGCTGGAACTACAGGTGCGTGCTACCATGCCCGGCTCATTTTTTTTTTTTGATTTATTGTAGAGATGAGGTCTCACCAAGTTGCCCAGGCGGGTCACGAATAATTTCTGATTTCTATTTTTAGTTTTCACTCCAACAGCTGGGTGTTGGTTAGACGGCAAACTGATACTAAACGTGTTCATGTAGTATGTCTATTGGCCACAGGGTGTTGTAGAGAGGATTCCTTCCCTGGCAGAAGGGGAGGCTAGTTGACTGAATGGTGCTTCCAGATACGATAGGGCCCTTTCTACCTCATCATGGTTGATCCCAGGCAATGATTTTGCAACTGAAACTCTGTCACCTATTCTCATATTTTGTATTCTTTAGCTCTAAAGAAAAGAATATTTAAAAAAAATGCTAAATAGGTAGGTTTAAAGTTTCTGCTTTTGACTTTTTTAGGGGATATTTTTCTGTAAGAGGATTATACAGACCTGAGAGGTCACTGGCTGTATCACCAACCAGTTCTGGGACTTCTTGTAACCTCTGCAAAAGAGGGTCAAAAAATAAGGGAAAGAAAGAGAAAAATCTGAAGTTTTCTCTTTGGTTTTTTTTCTAGTAGCTCTGGTGAGAAGTTTAGGGGGGAAGAAGTCAAAAATGCCAACCAAAACGAGGGTTAGGTAATATTTTTATTGAGGTTTGCTATTCTATTCTATTACCATGGGTATAGATAATTAATTCTAGTATATACCAATAATGGATAATTAATATAAGTGCATTTCCAGATAAAGGGGAAAAGTATCTAAAAGCAATCATCAGCTCCCAGCTTGAAAACATGGAATGGATATAAATTTTATCTTATCTTAACCTGCATTTTGAATTTCTTTTTTATTTGTATCTGGTATTCTCCAGAGGACCAATTTGAAATAGAGAACAGATCTTATTGGGAAGAGTAAATGGAGACATAGAAAAAATATTTAAATTTTGAAAAAAGAAAGTTCTTGTGGGAGATGAGGAAAAACTTTCTACATGTTGAATTATGCATATTCTTCAGCTCTAATATTAAAATCAGTATGGTGCTGACAGAAATGTAGCCTGTCCAGTGGATCAAAGTAGCCCAGAAATATATTATATTATAAAAGATCATCTTTAAATATAAGAGTGACATCATAAAACAGTTTGAAAAGAGAATATTCAATAAGTGATGTCAGAACAATTGGTTAATTATTTGAAGAAAAACCCCATGGGATTCTCATTTAATACTATACACCAAAATAGAACAAGATGGATAAAATAGTTATACACTAGAATGAAACCATTAAACAACTGAAAGAAAATATAGTTTCTTATTTATTTAACCTTGTTGTGGAATAAACTTTCTAAGGAAAACAAAACAAGGCTCAAAGGGAAGATTGTTACATTTAACAATGTAAGTAAAAAACATTTAGAATCTCGTATGTTTATTTAAAAACTTGATTTTTAATAGCAAAAAATTATTAAATAATATTGGCATCATACACAATACACAGGGTTACCATTATTATATAAAATGCTCTTATAACTCAAGAAGAAAAATACAAAAATACTTAACAGTTTTTTGACAATAGAAAATGTGGGAAAGTCTAATAAACATTACAGTTCAGTCTCTAATAACCAAAGAAATGCAAATGAAATCAATGTGATATCTATTTTTCTCATCAAATCATCAGAAATTTAAAAATTATTCTGTCCTATGTTGTTGTATTCACTGTTGATAAGGATGTAGATAGATATAGTTTTCTGGGGGGCAATTTGGAATATTTATTTTAAAAGTCTTAAAAATTTGCCCTTTGATCCAGATATTCTACTTCTAAGAATTTACCCAACGGAGATAATAAGAGATATACCCAATGATTTATGTGCAAGTACATTCACATGACATTGTGTCTTATTACACAGTATTGGCAAACAATACTCAACAATAGGAAAATAATTAAATAATTACATAAAATTTGAAAGATCTATATGATGGCTCACTATGCAATTAAAATGTTTCTGGCCCGGCTTGGTGGTTCGACCTGTAATCCCAGCACTTTGGGAGGCTGAGGCGAGTGAATTGCCTGAGTCTGTGGGTTCAAGACCAGCCTGGGCAACTTGGCAAGACCTCGTCTCTACAATAATTCAAAAATTAGCCAGGTGTGGTAGCGCACGCGTGTAGTTCTGGCTCCTTGGAAGGCTAAGATGGAAGGATCACCAAAGCCCAGCAGGTTGACGCTGGGGTGGCCGTGAGCATGCGTGCTACTGCACTCCAGCCTGGACAATGGAATGAGACTCCAACTCAAAAAAAAAAAAACGTTTCTAAGAATAATAACACAATGAAATGCTAATAATGTATTTTTAAATCTAAAGACATCAGCAACGTGATCTGAATATTGGGGGAGGTAGAGGGCAAAGGAAAACATAAAAAAAACCATGTGTGCATATAAATTAAGAAAAACAGAAATAGGAAGAGGGGGGACAAAACACAAGTTAATAGACTTTTTTAAATACTGGAGATAGACATTTTTATATTTTATTTTTATACTTTTCTGAAAATTCCACATTTTTATTTTATAGGCAGAAATAAATCTCACAGTCAATGTTCTTTTTAAAAAATTTATTATTTTTTTGTTAAGAGCACACGGAAACAAATTTTGGGGTGCTGTGAGCGATAAGCATTCCCAGAGCTGAGTATGGCCACCCTGTTTGACAAATTGGGCTTATCAGTTCTTTCCATTCGGGATACCTAGAGAGTGACTGCAAAGTTGGCCTGGTCCTTTTTGTTCAAGTGCCTCTCCTAAACAATATATTTAACTTGGCAGTTTATAAGGTCAACAAAAGGGCGGGTTAAAAAAGTGAACTGCATTGGGAAGGAAACATGGACAGTGACTAGAGAATGACCATCTGCGATGGGCCTTTGCTTCTGTAGACCTGGTCCTTTACTTATTATTCTATCCAGCATCTCACAGTGCAGCGTCATGAAATACGTTGGGTGGACTCTGCCATTCACACCTTCTGAGTGTGTCTATCCAGGGATGGGTCCTTTTCCATGACAGCCGAGGACAGAAATCTTCTGATAGAAGTTCATTCAACAGAAATTGCTGAGCACAACAAGTTTGATGAGTGCTGTGAAGGCGCGTGGTATTTAGCAGTCAGAGGCCTGTTATTTCAGCCCCACTGGTGTCTGATGCTCCTGCAGGATTGAAGGTGGGAAGATGGGAAGTAAGGGATTTCAAGTTCTCTTAGAAGATTCTGGTTTTGTTACATGGTTATTTGTGTGCAACAATAAAAGAAGAACTGAATGAAACATACTCCTTGGTTCATTAGGCATACTCATTGGTCTATGCAAGGCACGATTTTTATTTGTTTTTGTTCGTTTGGTTTGTTGGTTGATTATAATGCAATAATCACCATGAATCTACTACCCTATAACTTTCAATTGGCCTTCTAGTCAATGGTTTTCCATAATCTCATTCTTTGCATCCCTCTCCCTGAGGTAACCACATCCTGAATCCTTAATTCATTATTTTTTTGCTGTCCTTTTAAAAAAAATCTCATCTCTATCTATTCCTAGCAGTATAGTTTTAAATTGTGTTTTTATTTTTTTGCTTTATATAAAAGGGTATCATCCTGAGGTACTCTTTCAGGTTAATCCATATTGTTGCCTGTTGCTCCAGTTCATTTTTCTTTGCTTAATATTCCATTGTGTGACTCACTATATCATAGGCTACTCCTCTGTTCTTTTGTTAGCAGGCTTTAGGTTTATTCCAGGTTTTCTGTTATTGAGAACCACGAACATTCTTGTATATATCTCATGGTAAATATGTTCAGAGTTTTTCTTGAGTATATGCTTGGGAATGAAATTGTTGAATTAAAATATATAAGAGCGAATGCTAAAATATTCTCAGATAGTTTTATCAGCTTATACGCCCACCAGCAACGTTTCCTAAATGCCTTGTGGATATAGAATTTCTCCAACATGAGGTGTTATTAGATTCTTCAATTGTTGCTGATCAAATGGGCATTGTGTTTATTGGCCAAATGTGATTCCTCTTCTGTGGAATGATCACAATTTTTCTGTTGGGTTGTTTGTGCTTTTCTTATCGACTTATTGAATTTCTTTATATATCCTTAATATGAATCCTTTGTTGGTTGTGTATGTTTCAAATATCTTCCTTCAGTTTGTACTTTGTCTTTTCATTTTATTTCTTAATTTTAATTTCTTAGTTTTCATGAGGTTGAATTGGCCAGGCTCAGTGGCTCAAGCCTTGAATCTTAGCACTTTGGAAGGACAAGACAAGAGGATTGCTTGAACTCAGGCATTTGAGACCAGCCTGGGTGACACAGTGAGACCTTGTCTCTACAAAAAAATAAAGAAAATTCGCCAGGCATGGTGGCGTGTGCCTGAGCCCAGGAGGTCGAGGCTGCGGTGACCCATGATTGTGACTCTGTACTCCACCCTGGGTAACAGTGAGACTCCCTAACTCAAGAAAAAAAAAAAAGGGTCAAATATGTGACATTTTTGCTTTTAAAAGTTAGCATGTTGTGTGTTTTATATAAGATGTTCTTTACTACTTCAAAGTCTCAACACCACTGATTTATAGTTTCTCCTAAGAGTTGTAAAGATTTGTTTCTGACATTGAGAGAGAGAGAAAAAGAGAGAGAGAAAGTGAAAGAGAGAGAGAGAGAGAGAGAGAGAGAGAGAGAGAGAGAGAGAGAGAGAGAGAGAGAGAGAGGGAGAGGGAGAGAGAGAGATTTTTTCCACTTTAAAGCAAACCAGGGTTAACACTGCTCCCCTGGGATCGAGAAAAGTAAGAGCAGTGTCTCAAATTGGACAATCTGCAGCAGAAAGAGCAGCACCTGACAAATCCAAGGAACCCAATAAAGATGGTAATGCTGCCCTGTGACATCCAGGTGATAAGGCCTGATTGGAGAAGTGAGAAGTAATTTACCAGTTTTCTAACCAAGCTTAGTTATGTACACCTGGGGACTCCCAGAATAACCCGGTGATATGTAAAGGGCGTGAGCCTTTTTATCAGATGGGAGAAAGTACTAGTGACTGGACTACTTTATTACCCAAAACCATTGAGAAAAAACTGAATGACACTGATTACAGTCATATCTGTCTGTTCATCCAATTTCGCTCATTCAAATCCAGTTTTCTGTACAGGGCATTTCAAAGGTAAACCTCCCCTACCTGTTCTCTCTTGCAAATGCTCCCCGCTATCCATCACTGAAATAAAAAGACTTCTATAGGCATCTATTATTTTAGGCAGGAACATGAGTATTTTCTGGCTATTTCCTTAGAAGTTTCTTTCCTTCTTTGTTTGTTTCCCTGTTTCTTGGTATCTACATCTTGATTCCATTTCTTTCTTTGCTTCCAGAGCCACTTGAGGCACTGAGGGCGGTAGGTGGGGTTGTGACTCCTTTTATCTTCCTAAGGCAGGGCCAGTGGCTACATCTATGCATTGCCTTGCAACTACTGCTTGTGATTCAAGTTGCAACAGGTGTCTGAGTGGGTTCTGGGCTTCCCGCTACCGGATTTGTTTCTGTTACTCTTTGGACAATAGTTATAGACACTAGCACCCAGAAAAATGAAGAATAAAGATTACAGTACGATTACATACCCCCAGACTTTAAAATAGCATTTGCGTGCACTAAACAACTTCCTGTCAAATGAAAGACAATGTATGACATCCTTCTAAAGGCAAAAGCCCTTTTTTACTTGTGGGTCATTGCAGGCTGGTTTTTTCATCGGGCGTCATGCTTCTGATCTGTGTGACATGTAGCCGTGATTGTTGCTGGCCCCTAGAAATTCATGTGTGCTGGTATTTGGTGCTAAAAACTGAGGATTCCTTGCAATGTAGTTTCACTATGTAAAAGGGTTCTCTGAGCCTGATTATGTAGTATAATGATCATATTTAGAAAAAAGACTATAGAAGAATTTAAAGGCAGTAAGTCTTAAGCAGTTATTAGGTGCTGTTATAAAATGAGATTACTATTCTATTTCTATTAGATTTTGAATTAGCAATAAAGTTACTAAAACCAAGGCTGAAATAGGGACAATTTCTCTGGCAAAGATTTACGCTTGAGTCAGAATATTTCATGGAAAAAGAAAAGTATTTAGCCAATATGCAAGTGATGAGGTGTTCAACATCATTAGTGGTTAGAAAAAGGAAAGTCTCATACACAGCAAATACTATTTATACCCAGGTGATAGGCGAAAATTTTAGTCCGATATTATCAAGTGTTAGAAATGATGAGAATCAACAGGATCTTTATACTGTTGGAAGTAGTACTGTTGGTACAATCTCTTTGGAAAATTGTTTGACATTCTCTCCTAGAGTTGAGCATCATGTCCCTTACCCTGCTAATTCTGTTACTGAGTAGATACCCAAGAGAAACTTACATTCAAACAACAGGGGACATGCATTTAAAATGTATAGCAGCACTGTTTATTATAGCAAAACAACTAAGAAACAGCCCAAATACTCACCATCAAGACTGAATGAGTAAATATATACATGGTGGAATATTGAAAAATAAAAAAAATGAAAAATAATGAACTACAGAGACATGAAAAAACATAGACAAATCAAAGTTTAAAACAACAAAACTAAAAAGATGTACTTCGTAGGGAGTGCATATAGATGCAATAATATCACTTTAAAAGGAACCAAGGGAATATAGAACACAGAATATGGGATAATATTTACCTTAGATCAGTTGAGCTTGGCTTTGGGATGCTGGAGAGTGTGGAGTTAAATGGAGTTTGGTGTCAAGGTTCTGGCTTTTGTTTTGGGTGGTACATCTGTGGGTGCTTATTACATGTATTAGAAACAACTAACTGGGCCAGGTTCGGTGACTCAGCCTGTAATCCTAACACTTTGGGAGGCAGAGATGAGTGGATTGCCTGAGCCTGCGGGTTCAAGACCCACCTGGGCAACTTGGCGAGACTTCATCTCTACAATAAATCAAGAAAATTAGCTGGGCATGGTAGCACGCCCCTGTAGTTACGGCTACTTGGAAGGCTGAGGCGGAAGGATCACCGGAGCCCAGCAGGTCGAGGCTGTGGTGGCTGGGAATGTGCCACTGCACTCCAGTCTGGGCCACAGAATGAGACTCCAACTCAAAAAAAAAAAAAAAAAAAGAACTAACTGAACAACCAATAAAAGCAGACTATGCATTCTCAATGATAAGTGCCATTATTGGTGGTCCCATTCTGTCCACCTGAGTCTATTGAAAGGACAAAAAAAAAAAAGAAATTTTTTTTGTTGTTTCTGAAGTAAACCATGCAGGAAATGTATAAAGAATAGAAAGAAGTCAAAAGTACAGGGTCATGACAGGTTTGAAATCTGATTCTCTCTCTTACTAGCTGTTTGATCTTCAACCAACTACCTAACATCATGGTGCCTCAGTTTTCTCATCTGCAAAATGTGGATCACATTAGCATTTTTCTGATAATGCCATGATAAGAATTTACTAAAATCATATTTATAAAATGTAATGAATTATCACAGTGCCTGGGACAAGTTAAGTATGAAAACAATGGCTGACAATATGAGTTGCAAGGAGTCTTATATTACTTGGACTAATTAGATTAAACATTAAGCTTCTCCTTTATTTAGTTGTTATAGCTCTTCTAATCACTGTGCTCTATTTACGTTCTTCATTCTTGGGTTAGGCTTGAGTCTCCACCTCATGCCAACTTTGGAGAAGAAAGATTCTTCCCTGTTTGAACTTCGGATCTCTGTCTTTGGCTTCTTGCTACCGTTAAATCCGCAGACCCTGTGCAGACCCTATATAAGTTGCTGACAGATGCTTACAATTTCTTATTTAGGCAAATTGACCAATCATAGAAATGAGAACATGGGAAAATCGGTTTGGTTTTGGACACTGTAAGTGTGGAAAATAAAAGTTTGCTGACTGAAATGGCTTCTTTCTGTATGTACATTAAAAAAAAAAAAAAATCTGGGCCAGGTTTGGTGGCTCAGCCTGTAATTCCAGCACTTTGGGAGGCCAAGGCTAGTGGATTGCCTGAGCCTGTGGGTTCGAGACCAGCCCTGGCAACTTGGTGAGACCTTGACTCCACAATAAATCAAAACTTAGAAGGGCATAGTAGCGCGTGCCTGTAGTTCCGGCTACTTGGAAGGCTGAGGCAGAAGGATCGTCGGAGCCCAACAGGTTGACACTGGGGTGACCATGAGTGTGCCACTGCACTGCAGCCTGGGCAACAGAGTAAGACTCCAACTCAAAAAAAAAAAAAAAAAAACAGAAAAAAAAAATTCTAAAAGAGTTCATCTATGGCAGAAAAAAAATATATGTCCACATTTTTGTATGCCAGAGACAATGCTGAGTAGAGATTAGATTTTCTATCTAGTGATAGAACTTTTATCCAAAGAGTTCAGTATATTCTATTCATTCTGATAACAGATAAAGTATGGATTTAAAAAATTCACTGATAATAGAGTTATGTAATCACAGCTATATTATTATGTAAAATTACATATAGGATTTCTGTAGTGAAATTTTTACTCATACACAAAATAGGATACTAATTATATTCTTAAAATTGTTTGAAGTTCCAAATGAGAAAATAAGCCATATGGCAAAAATAAAAAGAAATCGAAAATTTATACATTTTAAAAAAATTACTGTTTGTGTAGTTCCTGGGATTTTATTGTTGCATTAAAAAATTCTGCATTAGCCGGGCTCGGTGGCTCAGCCTGTAATCCCATGCCTTGGGAGGCTGAGGTGAGTGGATTGCCTGAGCCCGCGGGTTTGAGACCTGCCTGGGCAGGCGAAACCTCATCTCTACAATAAATCAAAAAAAATTAGCCGGGCGTGGTAGCGCGCGTCTGTAATTCCGGCTACTCGGAAGACTGAGGCAGAAGGATCGCCGGAGCCCAGCAGGTCGAGGCTGTGGTGGCCGGGAGCGGCCATTGCACTCCAGTCTGGGTGATCGAGTGGGACTCCAACTCAAAAAAAAAAAAAAAAAAAAAGAAGAGAGGGAAGGAGAAGCAAGGTCTCACGTAGGCTATGAAAGGTGACATATCTGGAGAGTTTGGGGAGACAGCAGTATGCGACAGACAAGGGGAAGAGAGAGGCAGAAAAATATTCTAAGAAATGTTGCTGTGAGTTATGAAAAGGATTCTCTTTGACATTCTTCAAAGAATACCAGTAAAGAATTGCTTTGCATGTCATTACTTTTTTTTTTTCCTAATGTGACTCTACATAGGCACTGGGACATGAGGCACCACTACTTATATTTGGATTGCAAATGAATGGAATAATAGATGAATAAATGAATGAAACAATGAACAAATGAATAAGAATTCAAAAGCTACTTTTTAGCTCACAAAGTCAGAAATCTGTCCTGCCTACATTAGAAATGATAACAGCTAACACTACCTCGGTAAAGGCTTGTACTATGCCAAGACCTTTTTAACTGTTTTATATGTCCTAACTCCTTTTATCTACTACCTATGGTATAGATAATATCACCATCCCCATTTTGCAGGTGAGAAGAGTGAGGCATTCACCCAAGGTTCTACAGTTAATTAGTGGTAGTTAGTCAGAATTCCAACTCAAGGCTAGTTCCAAATCCATTCGCTTAGCCATTCTACTAACCTGTGCAGTCATCTACTTGCTGAAAAGGAATAACAGAGCCAACAACCCCACCACATCAGGCCAGCCTCATCCCAGCTGCTCTTGTCAAAAGGACCTTTCTGGGCTGTTACCCTGGGAGACCAAAACATGTGTACGGCCATGCAACAGCACACGTTTCAGTCAACAATGGATCACATATATGACAGTGGTCTCATAAGATTATAATAGTGAATGTTTACTGTGCCTATTATTTCTAGATATGTTTAGATCACAAATACTTACCACTATGTTACAACTGCCTACAGTATTTAGTACAGTCACATGTCAAACAGGGTTATGGCCTAAGAGCAACCACATAGCCTAGGTGTATAGTAGGCTGTATTATCTAGGTCTGTATAAATACATTCTGTGATGTCTGCACCACAAAATTGCCTAACGATGCATTTCTAAGAATGCATTCCCACTGTTAAACAATACATAACATAACAATACATAATACATTAGAATCAACCAAATGTAGGTGTCACCTTCTGGGCTATAGTCAATGAGTGCTTACAAAATTTCATTTCACAGAAACAAGATAACATACCATGAAAAATAGTCATTTGGAAAAGATTGAGCCTGGAATGTTGAGGCTGAGACACATCTGCATGCCTCTACCCCTATAATCTGTCATGCAAACACCAGAACAACAAATATGCTGCTCTCTACCCCAACTCACCAAAAGAGAACTGAGGGAGAAGGCCAGGGGTGAGAAGTTGCCCTTCCCAAGCAGCTAAAAGGGTCAGGTGGCCAAATTTAACTTTTCTTAGAGAAAGCCCAAGGAGCCAGAGACTATTTGTAGGAGAAAAAATAGTTACCCACAAGCAGTGGGCTTCTCAAAGGTTGAGAGTGTGTCTGACACGCCTATTTATTTCCAGAGCTCAGCCCCAGGTCTGACACATACACAGAAGGCAACATGCAAATATGCTTGTGGGTTTGATTTGAATTGAACTAATCGGAATCAAATGGCCTCCCCCTATTCAAGGGGAAAGGATCATTAGAAGACTCAAAACAGACCACGTGGCTAGGTAGGGACAAAGGTTCACCAAGAAGGAGGCTGAGTCTTACTCAGCTAGGAATCCAGGATGCAGTCCATGTCTTCAATCTACCACCAAGTAGACTATCCTTTGGAGATAGGCCCAGAGGGGCAGAGGTATTCCAAATAATGATTCTCAAGAAAACTTTAAGCCCTCTCATGCCAGCCTATCCAACACCACCACCACTCTCCCTACCACTACCACTGTCACTATCACTGCCACCAACAACACCAAAACCAACACCACAACACCATCCCCAACACCAATGCCAATGCCACCACCACCACCAGTACCACAATCACCAACACCATCATCACCACCACCACCACCATTACCACCATCATCACCATCACCACTACCACCATGACCACTATCACTACCATCACCACCACCACCACAATTATCACCATCACCAGCACCACACTATCATCACTACCACCACTATTATCACTATCACCAACACCGTTGCCACCATCACCAGTACCAACACCAACATCATCACTGTCACTATCATCATCAGCACCATCATCACCATCACCATCACTACTACCATCTCTGCTACCATCATCACCACCATTACCATCAACCTCACAGATCAAAACCAGTTTGCCCTTCAAAAGTACATTAGAATGTCCCATGCTGAAAAATTCCAAATAATGTCTGTAAATATATTACCCTCGAGAAGGTAGATCATAACTTCCCACTCTAAATGCGGACAGTACATAGTGAGACCTTTCCTAAGAATACAGTATGACAAAGGGGAAACAAAGAATAATTTTACAGTGAAGAAACTTGATAAACACTCTCTCAGCCAGGTGGTCAAGGTCAACATCAATATTAACAGTGATATATCATATTGGTAGTATATATCCTTCATATGCTGTGTTGAGAATGGCACTTTACCTCTGTTGTCTTCCTTCCCAAAAACAATAACCACAGACTAATCACAAGAAAAACATAAGATAAATCCCAGCTGAGGAGGATTCTACAAAATATCTGACCAGCACTCCTCAAAACTATCAAGGTCATCAAAAGCCAAGAAAAAGTCTGAGAAACTATCATACACAAGGAGTGCCTAAAGAGACATGACAAATAATGCAATGTGGTATTCTGGATAGGATACTGGAACAACAATGACAACAACAAAACATTAGGTGAAAACTAAGGCAATATAAATGAAGCATGGACTTTAGTTAATAATGTATCAATATTGGTTCATCAATTGTGACAAATGTATTATACTAATGCAAGATAGCTAATAATAGAGAAAGCTGGGTACAGGGTGCATGAGAACTCTCTGCCCTATCATCATAATTTTTCTGTCAATCAAAAATGATTCTAAAATTGAAAGTTTATTCAAGAAAAAATTGGAATCTAAGTTCTGTAGAATACACTTATAAAATAATCCTCAAAAAGGTTTTCTTCTCCCCAGTTATCCCTGCCTTGGCTCAGCACTATATCAACTCTCACTCAAATATTGGCACCATCCTTCTCCCTGACCCCATGTGGCTCATCCAATCAATCCTGTTTCCTGAGGCCACCCAGAGCTTTTGGGAACACAGATGTGAGGGGGCACACCCATGTGGCGATGGCTCCCACTATCTTAAAGATTGATTCCAGCCTCTATCATGACATATGGGGTCTTTTCCAAGTCCTGCCTCCTACTCTTCATTTATATGCCTCTCTTGACATTGCCATATTAAAATACATTAAATATTGCTCTTTCTTCCAAAAATTCTTCCTCTAGTATCCATGCTTCAACCATCCATGCTCCTACCCTGGGTGCCCCACTTTTTCTCCGGCTGGCTCTTGCCTGTCCTTCAAGACTCAGCTGAAACATTGCTCCCTACAGAAAGCTTTCTTTCACCCCAGGATGGATATGCTGGCTTCAGAGGATGCCCTCATAGTCTGCACTTACATCTATCCTGTATTGTCATTGATTGCTTACTTTCCCTGAGGACAGACAAGTGCTTTCACCTATGTCTCTCTAGTGCCAATCTTCAACAAATGTTTATTTAATGATGAGTAAATGACTTGGGGAAAAAAGGTGGTGTGAAAAACCACGGCCAACAATTCCAAAGCTTTTGTTCCTGAGTTTTAAATTATAAATTCTGCTCTTCAGAACTCCATTATCCTCACTAGAGTCTTATATAACCACATCCATTATATGGCAATGTAATGGATTACTAGATTTAATTATAACAGGATAATTAATGTCAAGGTATTGCCAGTTTGGACATAAATATTAAATATCACTTTCTATGTAACTATTTTCTAACTCTGTGATTACCGGGCTTAGAAATACCAGTTTTTGATATGAAGTGTTTTTGTCATGGGGGAGGGGTTGCCAAATAGAACATCTGGTTTGCTGGCTGCCACTGTCCTCCAGGTAGCATGCTTCCTCCCTGGTTTGAGATTGAGGCTCCAACACACCAGGCCTTGGCATGGGCTGTCTCTCACATGCCCTAGTGCAGACTACCACACCTGTCCCTGTGAGTTTCTGGAGGGATCTATCCAGGTTCCTTGTGAGATCCCTGAATCACAGATCCCTTCATAACCTCCATAACATGAAGAGAAATCACAAGGAACAAGGGACCCTAGAAGCTATGGCAAGGTAGAGACAGCACCACAAGTCAGGAAAGGAACAGTGAGTTGCTATGGACAAGGAAGGGCCTGCCTTGGGCCTCTAGCCCTCTAATGCATCCTCTTCTCTAGCCACCTCCCAAGCCCTGCTTTGGCCCTGTCCCTAAAGATTGCAATTTTATTTTGTGCCTTGATCAAAACATCACCTCCTCTCAGTTACTTTCAGACCAACTTTCAAATGGTAGGATCATGATGTCCATAATACAAAAGCCAAATATAGGACACGGTGCCTCCAACTTAGCCCCTGTTCCTACCCATGGATCCTGCCAGAAGTCTAGAATGAACAGACAGGTCCATGCTTCCTCCTGGCTTGCCAGAGCCCTCATACTGAAGCTCTGAGCTTCAATACAGGATATAAGAGATCCTATCACAATCAAGCCACCATACTGTAAGGAAGCCCAAACTAGTGTATTAAAGAGACCAAATGAAGAGGAAGATTGCCCAGTCAACTTCAAGCTTCTCTAGCCCCTCACTCTCAGGTCCTGATTGAAACCACATGACAGATTTTGAGCCAAAGTGGTCCAGCTGGACCCTCACTGTATTTTTGATCCAAGGAAAATATGAGAGATAATAAAATGATTGTTCCAAGTCACTAAGTTTTGAGGTGGTTTATTACACAGCAATCAATAACCAGAACAAAGGTCCAACATAAGAGCCACTGCAGTAAACAAACAGCTCTCAGATCCTTCTTCCGGAAGCAAACTTCAGCTTCCCACAAAGCTCTGGTCCCACTATGGGACAAAGAAGGGTTCTCTACAAAACACTGCTCAAAGAAATCAAAGATGACACAAAGAAGGGGAAAAATATTCCATGCTCAAAGACTGGAAGAATCAACATTGTTAAAATGTCCATCCTTCCCAAGACAATCTGAAGACTTAACCCAATACTCATTAAATTACCAGTATCATTCTTCTTAGACCTGAAAATGACAATAGAGGAATTCATATGGAAACATATAGGACCACGAGTAGCCAAAACAGTAAAAAAAGGAGAAGGTGTCACACTCCCATACTTTAAATTTTATTATAAGGCTACAATAATCATAACAGCCTGGTATTGGCACAAATACAGGCATAAAGACCAATGGAATAGGACCAAGATTCTGGAAGCAAAACCTCAATTACTCAACCAACAAGGGTCTTTCAATAGTGGAAGTGGAAGGCAGGAACTGAAATCATAATAATGCAGTATGAGGATATAACCCACCATTGTTGATTCTGATGATAAAATAAGGGTGCTACAAATTAAGGAATGTAGACATTGCCCAGAAGCTGGAAAAGATAAAGAGATTTTTTCCCTAGAGCCTCCAGAAAGGACCATAGTCTTACTGACCTTGATTTTTGCCTCATAAGAACTATGTCAGGCTTCTAAACTCCAGAAATGTAACTTAATAAATTTATGCCATTTTGAGCTACTAAAATTATGATCACTTATTACAACAACAACAGAAAATTAATAAAATATATAAAAAAGAATGATCAGGAATAGAACTGAAAAGAATTAACAAAGAAATATAAACAAAAATAATTTTAAAATTTGGCTCTGTGAAAAGACAAATGCAAAAGATAATCCTTTTTTTAAAAAATTATTTTTATTTTAAAGATGTGGGGTTCAATTCAGGATTAGGCACATAAGTGGTCATCGCACAGGTAAAATTTGCGTACCCTTATTGATGTTATGTGCCCCCACCTCCCCTGGCAGTGTCCCACTACTTTTAAGTATACAGATCTGTAGCATTAAGTACATTCACATTGTTTTACAACCATCACCACCATCTATCCTTAGAACTTTTTTCATCTTTCCACACTGCAGCTCTCTTTAATGGACACTTTCCAGTCCCCCTTCCTAGTCCCCTGGTGCCACCATCCTTTCTGTCTCTATGAATTTGCACTCCAGCCTGGGTGACAGAGTGAGACACTGGTTCAAAAAAAAAAAAAAGAAAAAAAAGAGAGAGAGAAATTACAACGTGTTACAATGAGAATGAACTTAAAAACAATTAGTTTGAGTGAAATAAGCCAGTCACAGGATAATCCTCTTTTGAGACTGATGAAGAAATGAAAGATGGTACAAATAATGTTAGGAATTAAAAAGAGAAATTCATGAATGCAGACAGTAAAAATAACAAAGATAGTATAAACTAGTTTTGAAAATGCAAATTAAGTGGACAAGTTATTAAAATATGTATAATTTACAAAAATGTATTAAATACAGAATTTTTTAAAAATGAATAATTATTTTATTAAACAAAATTAATCAGCAGTGAATACACATTCCCTCAAAGAGATTGGCAGTATGAAGCCATGTCCAAGTTGTGCACCACATTCCAGGGCTAACGGTGATGTGTTTGTAGTGAGGGACAAATAATCTAAGTTAATTCAATCAGAAAGTAAATCATCATGTCTGTTTGACATTTGAGAAAAAAATGGCACTATTTTGTTGAACTCAAGAAGAGTTTAAGGTACCACCAACTCCAGGGGAGACAAGAGGAAAGAACTAAAATAATATAAAAAACATCAGTGATAGCCCTAATCTACTGGTATAAAACTAACTTCAAATTTGCCCTACCTCTGAACTTTCAATATTTTTATGAACTCATACATTTTCTTTTTTACTATCTATGGTGTAGCTTTTCTAATTCTGAAACTTAAAAACAAAACACAGATATGATTCCTGAATGAATGGCTTTCTAAGCAAATCATTTAGTCTGCTAGTAAATGAAAACTAATTGAAATTGGTACTAATGAATCTCATTATGGACACTAATAGAAACTTGAAAATAATATGGAGTGACGAAAGGATTTCAAATATGATATTAGGTTGTGCTTTAACATGAGGGTAAAGTAAAAACAAGATCTACATAAATAAGCAAACAAAAAATGCATTCTTACACTTTCACCAGTAGCAGCAATTGTCTTAAAGATAACCAAAATAATACTTAAGATTTTAACATTACAATAAAAACAAAATATTATTAAACCCCATGTTTGAGTCCATTTGAACGTTTATCACAAAGAATTTTCACAAGGAGTAAAACAACATACTTTCATAAAAAAGAATACCCACTTCTTTACTTTTTCTATGAGTTACATTAATTGCAACTTATACACCCATAAAAGGTTGCAGCATAGAATTTAAACATAGTGTAAATTACAATTCAAACCCCAATATTATAAATAAAAATAATTATTCTGAAATATGAACATAATTGTTCTGAAATATTTCCTGTGATGCTGTGTCTTTTTTTCACCTTAATAGAACAATATTAGCAGGAAAAATAAAACTTTCATGATTATCTAAACTCTGAAATTAGTAATGTTTCTTCTGAAAGAAAACACTATAGAAAAAATATATTTCCACATAAGGCCAAAAATATTCTTTAAAATTATTATTCTTAAATCTGAACAACTTAAGGTTTTTAATGAGTAAAGAAATTATGTAAAGCAGTAAAATATATAACAATTGATTCATTATTCTTAGCCCTGCAATCTAATGATCATCGACTGCTTAAGTGCCCATTAGAAGTCTAGCATTATGGTGTAATGGGTCATAACATGTTCATTAACAATAGCCTGGACTATAACTTTTAAGTAAATGTTAACATATCTAACTGCAGTGTAATGACTTACTGTCAGTGTTTCTTGACAATGGTGATTGTGATTT
The DNA here is from genome assembly GCA_963574415.1 of Tarsius wallacei. Classification (NCBI taxonomy): domain Eukaryota; kingdom Metazoa; phylum Chordata; class Mammalia; order Primates; family Tarsiidae; genus Tarsius; species Tarsius wallacei. The sequence continues at coordinate 7,399 of CAUYQG010212960.1, read as the reverse complement.
CATTGGGTGAGCAAGTAGAGCCAATGAATTTTTCCAGTCTGTTGAAGTTCTATGAATGGTGTCATTTTTTTGACCTACACGCTTATTGACTATTCAATTGTCTGACACTACAGGATTACTCGGCACCATACAGCAAAGCAAATTCAGCTAGTCCTCAGGGAACAGAAATTTTCAGTGTAACCTCATTTGAACTGGGATGTGACCTGCTGACTTAAAGAGGATGCTCCAGGTCAGGCGTGGAGGCTCAACTTTTAATCCCAGCACTTTGGGAGGCCAAGGTGAGAGGATTGCCTGAGGCTGAGGCTTCCAGATCATCCTGGACAACTTGGTGAGACCTCATCTCTACAATTAATCACAAAAATTAGGCGGGCATGGTGGTGTGCATCTGTAGTTCCAGCTATTTGGAAGGCTGAGGCAGAAGGATCCTCTAAGTCCAGTAGATCAAGGCTGAGGTGGCCTTGAGCATGCTACTGCACTTCAGCCTGGGTGACAGAGTGAGACTCCAGCTCAAAAAATAAATAAATAAATTAATTAATTAATTAATTAAAAGAGGATACTCTAACCTCAGCTAAACTTTGAACAACTGTAGGTCTGGTCAACATTTTTACTATAATCTCATAAGATAAACCAAGTCAGAACAAATACCAGGCCCACAAAAACTCTGAAAAACTAAATATTATTGTTACAAGTTACTTGAGGGTAATTTTTTAAACTTGGTGATATGTAACTAATAATCATGTTCATTCTAGAAGCACTCCACTAGAAGGAGATTCAAGATATTTAATTTAGTTGAGTCTTCACATTTAATGTGGAAAAAACTGAGGCCTGAAGAAAGTTAGTGACATATAGTTTTCTAGAATCTAAGTTAAGTGCATATTATTTGTCTAATTCGGAAGAAAAATCAACATGATAGTGTGTAAAACAAAGAAAAACATTAGCAAGAGTGGCATTAACACATTTGCACATGTAAACTTTTTTCTTTTTTATCTACCAGCTAATGTATTTTTACCAGTCTTCCCAAAATGTTCTCTATCCATTAAAATGGTACTTTGAAATGTAAACCATTAATAGAAGAACATGAAGGTACAATGTTGATCTCTTTCCTTGGTTCAAACAAAACTTGTTAGATAACAATGGTTTATGACCCTTCTCACCAATTGCAGAGATAGAAACTGATCTAGGAAAGAATACAGAGTCAGGAACCTAGAGTTAAAGTGATAGATGGCAATGAGAAGAAATTCAGATACTGAAGTCAGGTTTCCAAACTAGTAATGAAAACACTGAGTGGGGATCGAGTAAGGAGGAAGAGGTAAATGAATTCAGTGGCTTTTCCAGAAATTGAATTCTTCCTTGATAGAATCAAAGAACGGCATGCCTCTTTATCACATTACTATACGATAATGACTATTACAGCCTTATAGTAAAACACTGCTTTGTATTATAAGCAACCTCTCAAATCAATATTTCTACCATTACTTCAAAATAAAAACGGCTTTCAATTAAATTCAACAACTGGAGTTTCACAAATAATGTTAAATTACTGTCCCTTTTTTGTGATTATTTAATTTTTGTCTTAAACATCAACAAGAGTAGTAATACAGTTTTCCTAGACCATGTTTATGTGCTATCTTGGTATCTTATGACCATATTTTTAATGGCTAGAGACTATTAGAGTACCTGTGTACTCAAATGCACACAGAAATACAGAATTCTTACCCTGACCCAGGTTTACAGGTCTGTAGAATCAGCCTAGGTAAACTGTGCCACTTCCACCAAGATTTTGTTATAATGTAATTTTGTAGCCACCAGTAAAATTAACATGATTTTCTATAAGCTAGCTGAAATTAAAATATTATTTATCACTTATGAATACTTATTTTCGTGTATGCTACAGTTCACTTTCACATGGACACCTTGCAATAAAGGTGGTACATTAATTAGTCTTATGAGCAGTTGACAGGTTTTTGTCATTATAGAACATTATCTTCATGAAGGTTTTTGTTTGTTTTTAAGAAGTGGGAAAGAGATGCAGTTTACTGAATTAAAACACTACAGTTCATACATAAGTGGAGTACTGCTCTCTGTGTTGGAAAATATCGGTGTGAAACATGAGATCAAAATGCTTTTGGTTTCAGAAAACAAATGAGCAAACAGCTGTAAAATCTTTGGACTGCATGAGAAACCTATTTTAAATTTGAACAACAGAGAGGACATCCATTATTCAAATCGCTATCACTAGACAAGTATAAAATTTATTTGATATAAACATAATTTCTGAAAAGTAGCTAAGAATTTCCCTCTTCAAATGAAAAATGAAACTCTATCCCCAGAGCTCTTGATAGAGCAGTCTTATATTATTGCATTATCTGTACTTTCTAAGTCTTGGATATCAGCTGATAGAATGAATATGAAAATAAATGTATTTTTTCTTGGTAAAACTATACATAATAATGATTTTGTGCATAAGACTTCTATTGACAATAATGGAAGTTCTGATTTAAAGCAACACAAATTCAACACCTGAGGCAATCTTAACATGTCTTTATTTTTTGCTGAAGGAGTCTGAATAAAATATATACATAATTAATATACAATTTAGGACTATTCATCAAACTATCTAGACAGCATTCAAAAGAATCAAAAACATTAAAGAAGGGGAGAAATATTAATCAATTAGGTGTCAAGTAATAAAGTTGAAATAAGGCATGGAAGTTCATGAGCATGTAGAAAGGTAAAAGGTGAGAAATTAAGCTAGAAACCTATATATTAAATGGCAGATTTGTTTCTAAAAGTGAAAATGATTAAAAAGCAACAACAACAATGCAACCATTTAGACTCTCAGGAAATTTTCCTAAAGTCATACAGTAAATGAGAAAACTTTCATTCAAGAAAATCTACTAAATCTCAGCAAGAACAGTGAGAATCTGTGGCATTTGAGATGCGAGCCACACATTTCTCTCCAAACCACAGGTGTATGTTATGGAAACTGTAATGTGGATACTTTATTCTGGGAAGACATAGCCAGGAACTGAGGAGATTCCTTTCTCCCTTCTCGCAGATCTCAGTCTAGGGCTGTGGTTTCAACATTGGAGGTGATGACGTACATTGACATTTTTCAACCCCACAACCCATGCTGTAGAAGCTCAGATCCAGACAGACACAGCAAAAGTAGCAAGGGCAACAGGCAAAGAATACTGGGATCCTGTTTGCCTTTTTTCAGTTTACTTGTAGGAATAAGGTTCCATGTCAAAATGGCATGCAACCCACCTTATGGTACCTAATTAAAAGAGTAAGCATGTCACTACAGGGAAAGCAGGCTCCCACTCCCAGTTCTGAAGTAGTATAGAGCTTCTTCTCAGAGAAAAATACAATTCATAGGAGGAGAAGCTCTACAGGTAAGTCTGAGGGGAATGATTTTACTCATAATTGATCATGAAGAAATCCGTCTAATAGTAATGTCAAAAACCAAGGAAATTTTGGTTGACAGCATCTAAGAAAAGAATCATAGCTTCATGAAACAAGTAAAATGCTACAACAGCAGAAATTTAATACAGAAAATCAGGGAAACTTACAGCCAACAATAACTCTTCTAAAATCAGTCAACTCCGGGAGGACTGTGCATATACACTAGACTCTACCTACTCGAGATCAATCATAGCAAGATATAGAGTAAACTTGAAAGCATTCCCCAAAACCTACACTTATCCATTCTATCCACCTAGAGTGGACATCTCACTGACACAAGGCTCTTAAAAACAACCTCTGAGTAAACATTTACCAAACAATAGACTGTTCTGTCCTGAAGGGACTCTGATGAAGCCAGACTTAAAATGACCAACTGTCGGTAAATCTGTGTGCTTGCTTAAAACTGTACATTATCAAGATATATGAAAAAGAGATCACTCAAGCTATCAGTTCCTGGCTAAATGTGGGGCAAAAAATTAAAGATGTGTAAACTCACTGAATTGGGATGACAGCCTCCAAGCTACAAGATATCCAATGATAAAGGACCAAAGTTTAACTAAGTAAGGGGGAATAAGGACAACATTTGCCTAATGATTAGTTTATAATAACTCATAGATAAACACTAAGTAACCAGGCTGGAATTTTAAAAAGCGAGGTAAAAAAATCTGAGTAGTGACATCAGAGGTCTCATACTGTCAGAGAAATAAATTTTGCAGGATTCGTTCAAACAACTCACTAAATAAACAAGAAAAAAATTAATGACTACCCCTGGGTTAGGGGCTATCGTTATCATGAGTTGCTACAATTATTACCAAAAATGTCCAGTTTTTTAAAGGAACAAAAGGAATGAGACTTGCAAAGAAACAGGAGAGTGTAAGACATACACAGAGAAAAATATAGGCAATAGAAACTGCTGGTGAAGATTCCCAGATGGCAGACTTAAAGATTTCACAGCAACCATTCTAAATACATATGAAAAAAACTAAATAAAACTATGCTGAAAGTGTTATGGGTAGGTTTGGTGACTATATCTCAAGCAACAACAAAAATTATACTCAGGAACCAAATGAAAATTCTGGAGAAGAAAAGCACAAGAAGCAGAATGAGAACTTGACTAATTTTACAATAGCTTGAGCTGGCAGAATGAAGAATCAGGAACTTGAAGTATGATTAATAGTGATTCTGCAATCTGAATAACAAATAAAAATGAATGAAGAATAAATATAGCCTCAGAAAAATATGAGACAGCATTAAGCATTCCAACATATGCATAACAGAGATACCAGAAGGAGAGAAGAAAAAGACAGAAACAATATTCTAAGCAATAATGGCTCAAAGAATTCCAAATTTGATGAAAAATAGTGATATGCATATTCAAAAAACTTAAGCAATCTTTCAAAACTTTAAAAGCCAAGATAAAGGCAAAGTCTTGAAAACAGTAAGAGAAAAATGATTTATTTCATTGAAGGGCAGTCCAATAAGATTGACAGATGACTTCATATCAAAACAAATGGCCGAAAGGCAAAATGACATATTTGAAGTGCAGAAAGTAAAAATAATCAAACAAACAAAAACTATTAACTAATAGTCTTACATTGAGCAAAACATCTCTAAGAAAAAGGAAACAAAATAAAGACATTCCAAGATTAACAAACAAATAAAAATATGAATAAGTGTATTCTTAATAGACTGATCTCATATAAACATAAAAAGATTTTCTTCAGAATGAAAGTGACACTAGACAGTATTTTGAATTTTAATGAAAAGTAAAGGCTATCAATTTAAGTAAAAATGTAAGTAATTGCAAAATCCATTATAATTTTATACTTATTTAAAAATTACACTGTAAGAAAAAATATATAATGTACTATTGGGCCTATTACATAGAAAAAAATGCAATATATTTTATCATGACCATGCAAAGGAAAGTTTACTGTATTTACATATATTTTTGTTTTCTATATTCTTTGTTAATATTCCAAGATTCTGACCAGTATTTTTTTTTTAACCACTTTTTTTGGACAGGTCTGCTGACAAAAAAAAAATTACTTGTTTTTTTCTTCATCTATCTTTATTTCCTTCCTCTTCATTTCTGAAAAACAATTTAGCTAGGTTTAGGATTCTGGTTTGATTGTTCTTTCGTTCAGCACTTTTTGAGCTCTGTGATGTTTCCTTCTGACCTGAATGGTTTCTGATAAAAACCTCACTCTTAGTCAATTGGTTTCTCCAATTTAGGTAACATGCTGTATCTCTGTCACTGCCTTCAAATTTTTTTGTTTCATTCTAATTTTTGGAAGTTTAAGTATGATGTGTTTTAGCACAAGCTACTTTGGACCTTGTTTGAGATTTGCTCAGCTTCTTGAATTTCCAAATTTTTGTTTCCTCCAAACTTGGAAAGCTTTTAGCCTTATTTCTTTGAGTACTCTTTCAGCCTCATTTTCTCAGACTTTGATGGAATGAGTGTTGCATCTTTTGTTGTAGTCCCACAAAACACTGATGCTCTTTGTTTTAAAATCCTATTTTCTCTCTGTTATTGGCATTAGGTAATTTCTGTTATCTACCTTCCATTTTACTCATTTTTTTTTTCTCTCTCTCTTCTATTCTACTATTAAGCCCATCCACTGTGTGTCACTCTGTATATGTATAAATCTGAATTTCAGTTATGTATTTTTCACTCATAAAATTTTAATTTGGGTTTTTAAAAATAACTTCTACTTCTTTGCTGAGGTTTTCTATTTTTTCATTTGTTTTAAACTTAAAATTTCGTGTTAAAAGATTTCTATAATAGTTGCTTTAAAATCTTTGTCAAAGGATTCTAACATGTAAGTCATCTTAGTATAGTCATCTATTCACTGCTTTTTTTTTTTTTTTTTTACTAGGCTTGAAATCTTTCTGGCTCTTTGTATGAAAAGTGATATTTATTAAATCTAGAAGATTTTTGTATTATATCATAAAACTATATTTTACTTAAATCTTCTGTTTTAGCTGGCTTTCTCTGACACCACTATCACAGCAGGAGGAAGGCACTACCTTCTTATGCCATGTAGAAATTGAAATCCATTCTCCATGGGGCTACACTTGACACCTAAGATATGGGGACTGTTCGTTACTGCTAGGCAGAGGTGGAATTCTTGCTTCCCATGTAGTCTCCACTGACAGCACAGTAGGGTAGCTGTGTTACTGCTGTCTGTCATGTAAGTCCTGACTATTCGAACAATTCTGATACCATCCTATTGGAGAACAAGAGGGTGGCAGCCTAGGTACTTGCATATAGGTTTGGAAATTTAGACTTCTCATGTGGTATTAATGCACCCTCACAGGGGAGTCTAATTACCAACTATTAAGGGGAAAAATAGGGAATGTATATTTATTTCATTTTCCAGAGCAAGTAAAGTCCTAATGCCATTAAATTATATTTTTAAAATTATCAAATTTTTGTTTCATTATATTTGTTTTAATGGTTAAAGTCTATAATATCATTCAGTACTGCTTTCTTTTACCAGAGTTGTATAATGTTTATATAATAACTATATAAATGGGTCACTCTGATCTACTGATATACGTGTAGGAAGTATAAGGAGGTATACTTAGAAGCGTAACTAATTCACAGCACTACTTGCTTCTGCTTGATCCACCACCAAGTTTATGCCAAAGTCATACTTTTCATGGGCCATTCATTGAATATGCTGCGGTATTAATACGTGGCTCATTTATGCAAGAAGATTTCTTTTTTTTTTTTTTTTGAGTTGACGTCTCACTCCGTCACCCAGACTGCAGCGCAGTGGCCGCTCCTGGCCACCGCAGCCTCGACCTGCTGGGCTCCGGCGATCCTTCCGCCTCAGCCTTCCAAGTAGCCGGAACTACAGGCGCGCGCTACCACGCCCGGCTAATTTTTTTGATTTATTGTAGAGATGAGGTTTCGCCTGCCCAGGCG
>CAUYQG010212959.1:0-10973 GCA_963574415.1 Tarsius wallacei | reverse complement strand
GTTTCTCTCATAATAGGTTAAAAATGTGTGTGTGTTGTAATCAAAACAGCCTAGTGTTGGTACAAAAACAGGCATATAGACCAATGGGACAGGATAGAGATTCAGAAGCAAAACCTCAATTTCTCAACCAACTCATCTTTGTCAACTCCTTCTTCTAAAGATAAAGTCATTCCTTCCCAGGTGGTTCTGTCCACTGAAGACTCCTTTTGAAGACTCACCACTGATAGTCTCTCTTACTCCTCTCTCTGAGAGTTAGGATCTCTGACTCCACAAAATTCTTAATTACACTGAGAATGAAAAATAGTTAAGAATATTTCTATCTTTGCAATGAAGCCACTTAAGATACTGATAGCGTAAGCATAGTTATATTATTTTTAGGAATTCATTTTTTATGGTTAATATTTCTAACATTATCAGCAGAGAATTAAACATTGTATCTGAGTATGTATTTACTTTGAGAAATGTGAACTAGTTAAGAATAACATTTACGTACTTAATTGGTAATTAACATTATAGTTCTTCCTCACAATATGCTTTCTTTCATTTCATCTTAGTTTTTTGGTTATTTTTTGGGAGTCAAGGTCTTACTTTGTCACTCAGACTAGAGTGTACTGGTACAATCATAGCTCATTACAGTCTTGAACTCCTAGGCTCAAGCAATCCTTCCTTTTCAGCCTCCTGAGCAGCTGGAATTACAAATGCCTACCAAACCACACCTGTCTAATTTTTTTGAATTTTTGTAGAGATAAGGTTTCACTGTGTTGCTCAAGCTGGTCTCAAACTCCTGGGCTCAAGAAGTCTTCCCACCTTGGCCTCCCATAGTGCTGGGATTACAGGCATGAGCCACCACACCCAGCCAGCTTTCTTTCATCTAAAAATGTAATTGAACAGAGTCTACTATTTATTGTCCTCGGTACCAACTAACGAGGTTTGTGGTATTTAATCCATCCTTGATCTCATTGGTCTGGCAGCCTCTCTGCCTTACTCATTTTGATTGCATTTTGAACCCAACAGTCACTCCAGTTTCTTTCCATTCCTTCCTAACCCCATAGTAGCTTTGATGCGCCCGTTCCTATTGCAAACACATCTCAAGGTGAAAGATATTCATATTCAACTTCTACTCTTCCTGAGAGTGGAAAAATCTTTTGGTCAAGTGGAGAACTTCACTGTGGAATTTTCAGTTTCCTTTAAACTGGGCATAGTATAAGTAGAACTTGCCCAGATGTGCCTGAGAAAGAGTGTCAAAATGAAGAGATCAAAATAAAGGCACTAATGAAGCCAAGAATAGTTGCTTATTGTTCTTGACTCTTAGATCCTTTTTAAAATTGAAATGACTGACTGACAAAAATTCAAGGACTTGCCTTCTTTGACAAAGGCTAACTCATTTTTATGTTAACTCATAATTAACTCATAATTATGTTGACATAATTGTGCAAAAGTGCCTTTCTGAAGTGCCAAATACAACAAGACATAAGCCCCAATTGATGTTACATTGTCAAACACAATTCAATATTTCTTAAGATTTAGCAGCTAATAAAGATTTTTCCTAACAGATTTATAGAAATTCAAATTACCTGAGACATATTGCGCTTTCATTTCACTTGACGTTTTCATGTTTTATGCTTAACTGTCTCTTGGACGACTGTCTCTTGTGGCATTATCAACTTCCCATTATTTACTCAACTCTTATTGACATTTTAATTCCTCTCTTTACTCTATTTTACTTATAGCCTGAGGTCTGCAGGGGTGGAAGGAAGCCTCACATTCAGACTTTGCTAAAGGGAAAGGTCATTTAAATTAAACTTTCAATAGCCCAAGTTCCTGACTTGTAGGTTGGGAGCTATTCTGTTAACTTTCTCCAATTATAAGAGACCATTGCCATCACATTAAAATAGGTGACTCATGCTCTGTATATTTCCAGGATGAAGAGTTATTTCCTCCTGCATAGCTTCCCATGTAGACAGAGCAGAGGGGTCATTCTTTCCCTACTCCCTGACTTCAAAGGAAGTGTTATATTCTCGTCTCCCCCGACTATCAGGATGGGGGTGGAATTAGAGAATTTAAGAAATAGTTCTCTCCTTTCTGGAAATATACATATTATACACACACACACACACACACACACACATTAAATATATATATGTGTATGTATGTGTGTGTGTGTATATATATACACACACACATATATATAAAGACTTAACTAGATTTCCATATAAATATTATCTACATTTCTACATATAGAAACTTAAGTAAGAAACATATATAGAAACTTATCTAGAAATATCTATCTTTTATTGAAATTTTGAAAAAATATGGCAGTACATAATTCAATTTACACTTTGGGGGAAAGATGCAAAACTCCAAGTTAGAAAACCAGACTCATCATAGGTCCTTGACTATCACATGAAATATCTCTAAACCCAGAGTAGTTACTCATTGGACAGTAATGATCATAACTCCTGTCCTACTTACTAGGTTGTTGTAATCATGAAATAAAGTAATATATGTAAAAGTGATTTAAAACCTGTGAAGTCCTCGGCATCTGTCAAGTATTATGATTAATGATGACACCTTGTTTTACTTACCTGAAGTGGTCATCAACTTAGTTTATGAGTCTTGAGGATATCTACTACAAAGTTGTATTGGAAGCCAAAGGAAAAATGCGATTTGAGCTATAGAAATATTTGTTTTGTCTATAACATTTATAGCTAAAGGAGCAAAAAAATATATATACATTTGAGTGGATAACTATGCATAGAAGAATGTTTATAAGTGAAGCAAAAAAGAAAAATGTTAGCATTATGCCCTAGTTGAGGAAGTAACTACACACTTTAGGGTGAAAAGTGTACATTGAGGAAGATCCCTGTTCACTGGTGCTTGGAAAGTGTGTATTTAATCTCAGTAGCCCAGCCAACTGGTGTCAACTCTGCTGTCACTGATCACTGCTCCTTCCTCTGCTGTTCCATGGAAGCCATAGAGAATCTCAGCATGGAGTAATAGCGAAGTGCAGTTTGCATTTTCTCCTTTCCATATGTTGGCAATTTGAAATGACCCCAATTAAATCAAACATGGAGGCAAAGAAATTGATCTGCACTGATTTGGGCTTTCCCCTTAGATATATTTTCATCTTGTGTTAGCACATGCCACATTTGATTCACTGGTAAACACATAAAGGCTATATCCCCTGAAATAACCAGCATACTTTAAGTGTGTTCAGCTTCATCTAGAACCATTCACCTTAGTTTTCATTTTTTTCTTCTTTAGTCAAAGAGACCGAGGTGTGTTTGCTGGTGTTTCTACGTTTCCATAATCAGCCTACACAAGTGTGCACAGCCTGCAGGCTATACTCTCACATCCAATGTTTCCCAGGTGCACCCAAATACCACCTACAAAAGTAAGTCACATGATCTTTCAGGACCCAGTTCAGAATGGCCAAGTGCCACCGTGCTGTTAGTTTCTCTGTGGTGGCTGGTTGTTGCTAATGTTTACATGTCGGTCTGAGTTTGTTGAAATTCTGCCCAGTCTTTGGAGGTGGTGTTTTCTCAACCATGCTTTCAGGGTCATATACTATGTATAGCTTTAGGACTTTGAGAAGAATTATTGGTATTTTTGTGGTTCTGAACCATCTCCACCAAAAATCCAATGGCATAATAGTATTACTCAGTCACCATGTCTCAACTTCTAAACATTTTGATATCTCCTTAAAAGGAGGTAGTTAAAACATTTCTGTCATAGGTAAGTGCTCAGAGACCACTGGGATACATTTGTGACATTTTCCTGCCAAGATGTGGCATATTAAAGTTTGCTTGAGATGGAATGAAGTCATTTTCAAATCAGCAGAATAGTAAAATTATGGTAGTGTTTGGGCACGTATCTTGGTATTCATATATTCACAAGTCTACCTTTTACTTGCTGAAAAGGCAAATGGTGACTCCATCGGTGATATATTAATCATATTTATGTTTCCTAGAACCACACATTCAGGTCCAATTATACTTGGTTAAGTCTTACATCTTTAGTATAAGTAATGTGTATTTTCAAAAATTTCCTGGCCAGAAATTTTGCATAACATTTGAAAAATGAATCTCTTTCTCTTTCATCCATGATTAAAATGCAGTGGAAATTTTCAGAAAGGTTGCATTCCATCTTAATGTTCATGGGTAGGATTTCTGGAATGCTGCTAAATATCTTAAGAAGAATTTCTTACAAACATGTTTAGCATGTATGCATTTAAAATAACTTAGCTTTGTGGCAGTATTAAATATTAAGAGAAAAAATGTTCATAGCCATCAAAAAATACACCTTTATCTAATACTTATATTCTTGAAATTTGGCATGCCTGTATTTTCAGAAGTACTTTATTTTTGACTATTCAATAGCAATGTCAGAAATTTGTTTTCATAAAGCTTATCTTTTATTTTATTTTATTTTAAAGATGTGGGGTACAATTCAGGGTGAGGTATACAAATGTTCATTATGCAGGTACCCCTGTTGATGAGATGTGCCCCTTCCTCCCCTGGCAGTTTCCCTCAACTGCCAATCCTATTCCCCCTTCCCTAGCAGTTTCCCACTACTGCCAATCCCTTTACAGACTTATCTTTCAGTTGTTTTTCAGAACATGATAGATCGTTTTTCTTTGTGCATTTCTCTTTCAAAAGTCTACAGTGACTATGAACTACTTTTGTTATGAGAAAACAATATTTATTATTTTATAAACTTTATAAATTTTAAGCACTCTAAATAGCCAACACAAGATTAGTTAATTAAGCTATTGTATCTTCATACAATGAATTAATAAATATCCAGTCATTAAAACTCATATTGTGAAAGACTATTTAATGACAGAGAAAATAGAAATAATTTATTGCATGACAAAAGCTTGTTGCAAACTAGGAAAAATTAAATTTTGGAAAGAAAACTCTAATGTACACATGAATAGAGATAAGCTACATAATGAAATATTAATTGTAGTTGTCTCTGAGTGGTAGAAATGTTGATAATTTTGTTCTCTTTAAAACTTTTCTACATTTTCCAAATTTCTCAGAATTATATATTACTTCACAAGTAGGAAATCTATATTTAAAAAATAAAACAGTAATATATTTAGCACTGATGTATATATTTTAGAATGCTACATTTTTGTAGGCATGACAAGAAGGGTACAGGTGACCCAGGAACTGGGGTCAGGACAAACAAGTTCACAGAAGTATGAAACAGGATATCACCTTTGGTAAATGCAAGCAGATTTACACGCTGAAGATACAGACAGGGCCAGATAATAAACTATGCTAAGAAATTCAGACTCTTTGCAGGGTAACCATACATAGTGGTTTACCTGTGAGGGTCACAATTTAGTCCTAGGATAGCCATGCAGTTATTAAGAGAACCAAATTTTCAAAACTGCCTAGATTCAGATGATAAGTTTTGTGGCCACTTTATTGAGCCACTAGAAAACCACTGAAGGATTATTAGTAGGACATTAATAACAACTAGATTTACATTCTGGAAAGAGATCCCTGGCTGCATGGGAAAAGTGAATTTGGGGGGTGCAGGAGTATTGGCAGGAAGATCAGTTAGAATATGGTTGCAAGGTTTCCAGAAACGAAGGCAATAGCAATAAGGTTAGAGTGGAGATAGGAAAGAAAATGTATATGGAAGAGTAGGTTTAGATACTCATGGAAGAGAAGTTTTATACATTTCAAGGTAGAGGTGATTCATTTTGATACCATCTGTAGAAGATTCTAGAGCAGTTCCAATGGGACATGTTCCCTCTTCGTGCTGTCCATCCAATAGTAGCCACATGTGGCTAGTAAGAACTTAAGATTGAGATTTTAATCATATTAAATTTTAATTAACTTAAATTTACATTTGACTAGTCACATGTGTCCAGTGGCTTTTGTATAGGACAGTGCAGCTGTAGATATTTATTTGCTAGCTATGCGAAAGAGACTTGAGCTGGAGATGTAGCTTTGTGAGGGAGCAGTTAGCTGCTGATGTAATAGATACGTTGGCCAGAAGAGCTTATGTGTTAGAAGGGAGGAGGGTATCAAACCTAAGGGAATGGTAGAGGGAAGAGAAGCCACACAAAGAAGACTAAAAATTAGTCAAAAGGAAACCCAGGACAGGGAACTGGTTTGGTAATCAAAAAGACTGAGAGTGTCAAGGAAGGAGTGATTCACAGTAATTAAGGATTTTATGTTGTGTGTACTTCATCAAGATAGAGACATTTTGGAAAGATTGAAGTGAGAACATTATGGAGGTATGATGATATTTTGGTGGGCTTCAGAGTTGACTAAGAGATGTCAAAGGTGAAAAGACAAAGTGATGGGGGACCCCCCAAAAAGGAATTATTTTTTGGAGGGCGAGTCCCTTGTCGTGCAGGCTTCCCCCACTAGGTATTTTTCTAGGAACCCATAAGCATCAGTGTACCAGTTAGCGTTGTTATGAGAGGATACGTTTGTCTTTAGTGAATTTTTTTTGGTGGATTCTTTCAACGTATTGCTCATTTCATGATGGGTAATTTATAAGTGCACCTGCTCACACTATGCTGAGTGTTCAACAGTTTTTTTTTTAATAAAAAAATAGTATGACCCTTATGCCCTGCTCACCCTATTCATCTGATATAGCCTTGAGTGACTTTTTTGTTTGTTTCTCTGAATGAAAGAAGTCTCCAAAGGGAAACTTTTACTGATGTGGAAGAGGTGAAACAAAAAACGGCAAAATTGCGAAAAGGCGTCAAAATTGATGAGTTCAAAAACTGTTTTGAGCAGTGGAAAAAGCGTTTTGATAGGTGTATTGCATCAAATTTCTATTCTACTTGAAATTGACTTAAATTTAAACATTTAAGAATGCGTGTGTGTGTGTGTGTGTGTGTGTGTGTGTGTATTTTTGAGTTGGAATCTCACTCTATCACCCAGGCTGGAGTGCAGTGGCACGCTCACACCACAGTTTCAACCTGCTGGGCTCAGATGATCCTTCTGCTTCAGCCTTCCAAGTAGCTGGAACTACAGGCGTACACCACCATGCCCGGCTAATTTTTTTGATTTATTGTAGAGACAAGGTCTCACACCCCTGGGCGCAGGCATTCTCTTGCCTCAGCCTCCTAAAGTGCTGGGATTACAGACTTGAGCGTCCTGGTCAGAATAAATATATATTTTTAAATAAATAAAGTCCAGGTTTTTCTGAGTCCCTCGTCATCTGTTCTTCCTCTGAGAGTAATGCTACACAGTCTCTATAAGTGTTGGAACTTAAAAACTCAGTCTTATTCTGCCCCAGCTGGCCTCTCAATGCAGTTATTTTCATAAGAATTGATGGCTTGGCTGGTGGCTTAGCCTGTAATCCCGTGCTTTGGGAGGCTGAGGTGAGCGGATTTCCTGAGCCCACTGGTTTGAGACCAGCCTGGGCGACTTGGTGAGACCTCGTCTCTACAATAAATCAAAAATTAGCCGGGCGTGGTAGCGAGCGCCTGTAGTTCCAGCTACTTGGAAGGCTAAGACTGAAGGATCGCCGGAGCCCAGCAGGTCTAGGCTGCGGTGGCCGGGAGCGTGCCACTGCACTCCAGTCTGGGCGACAGAATGAGACTCCAACTCAAAAAAAAAAAAAAGCCAGGAAGGAAATCTGCCTAACAAACTCAAGGAACCACTCTTAATTTTTTTCTTTGATGCTTCAAGACAAGAACCTGGAGGTTTGTTTACCATTTCGGTAGGGCAACTGCAGTGAAGGACCAGAGATGAAAGAAAGGTGGAACCCAAGAAAGGAAGACAGAATCTAAACATCCTCTGCTCTTCCTGTCCCCAATAGGAATGACTACTGAAGCACAACTCACAGATAAAAGTTTATTTTAGGAGCAGTGGAACTGGAAAGAGGAAAATAGCTCTGTGTTCATCTGTAAACTTTGCTTTTTGGGGGGAGGGGGAGGAACAATGTGACGTGTTGGAATAAACAACTGAACTGGAATTCCACCCAGCAGACTAGAGTTCTAGAGCTCCTTCAATTAACTATGTGGCCCCTTCACTCCTCTGGATCAGTTACTCATAAAACTAGATTACTATTCAAGTTCAGATTTTTTCAACTTTATAACTCAGCGTAAAAGTCAAGTTAAAATTACATTCAACGTGCTAGAGCAAATCTGTATGCTTAAAACTCTGCTAAATTTTGTTAACTTGTATCATAAAATTTTACTCACCATTACAATGGACACTTTTAAATGAGTTTATAGGAAATCCCTGTGTTAAAATAGATATTATGGAGATCAAATGAGTTATGTGAAGTAAAAAAGAGAGTAAAATACATAAAAAAAGATTTATAAATTATTTAAAAAAACACCCCACAAATAATGAGTTTGTGTCTAGGTTGAAAACCTGTATGACAAGTTTCAAAGAAACTGTTGATGGCTTCTTAATAACGCCTAGAGGAATAGATGGTGTGGTGTATGAAAAACACACAAAACATTTAATCTTTGGTTTCAATTCTTATTCAGTTAAAAAAGAAAAAAATAGAAAGAAAGAACATTAGTCAGGGTTTACCAGAGAAACAGACCAATATGCATATATAGAGATGCATAAGAAGGGATTTATTATAGACATTGGCTCATAGGATTATGGAGGCCGAAAGTCCATGGCCTGCCATTCATAAGCTGAAGACCTAGGAAAGCTGGGGGTATAATTCGGTATGATTCTGAAGGTCTGAGAACCAGCAGAGTCAGTGATGTCAGTCCTGGAATCTGAAGGTTGGAGAACCAGGAGTTCTGACGTCTGAGGGCAGGAGATGACAGATGTCCAAGTCCCAGAAAAGAGAGGAATTTGCCTTTTTTCTACCTTTCTGTTCTATCTGGGGCCTCACACACTTAGAAGATGCCCACCTGCACTGGTGAGGATGGATTTTCTTGACTTAGTTTACTGATTTAAAGGCTAATATTTTCTGGATACACACACGCACACACACACACACACACACACATACACACACAATGTTTTACTAGCCATCTGGACATTCCTTAACTCAGTAAAGTTGATGGGGGCGTAGGGGAGAGAGAGAGAGAGAGAGAGAGACAGAGACAGAGAGAGAGAGACAGAGAGGTAAAAGAAAGGAAGAAAACAGAAGAAAGAAGGGAAAGTAAATTAGTTGGTTATTGTTCCAAGAATAGTCTGGTGTGGCAGAACATTACTAGAGTTTTGGTCCTTATTCTTCTGTAACTGTGTGACCCTGGATAAGAAATTACACATATCTGGGCAATTTTCTCATTAGAAAAATGAGGGGTTTGGACCAAAGCCTTTTAAAAGCTTCTTCCAACTCTACAGTGCTACAGCACTGATGATGGCCTAGCATTGTTGGTTTGTGGTCAGAAAACTACAAAGCATAGTATAATGACATTTTGGTTAAGCACTGCGTCTATGACAGCGATCCCATAAGATTACAACGGAGTTGAACAGCTCCTTTCACCTGGTGACATAACTGTCATAATGTCATAGTGTTAGCATACTTATATGTTTGTGGCGATTCTGGTGTAGACAAACCTACTGTACTGTCAGTTGTATAAAAGTCCAGTACAACAATTATATATAGTGCATAATACTTGACAGTCACAATAAGTGACTATGTTACTGGTTTATGTGTTTACCATTCTATACTTTGTATCAGTATTTTAGAGTGTACTTCTTCTACTGGAATAAAAAAGTAAACTGCAAAACAGCCTCAGGCAGGTCCTCCAGGAGGTATTCCAGAAGAAGACATTGTATCATAGGAGATGATAGCTCTGAGTGTGTTATTGCCCCTAAAAAGACCTTGCAATGGGACAAGATGTGGAGGTGGAAGCCAGTGCTATGATATTGATGAGCTTGACCTCTTGTAGGCCTAGGCTAGTATGCATGTGTGTCTCATTTTTTTTGTAAGTCTAAGAAGTAAAATAATAATAATAATAATAATAATAATAATAATAATAATAATAATAGAAAAAAGCTCATAGAGTAAGGAGAAGAAAGAAAATTTTTTTTTTACAACTGTACAATGTATGTTTTAAACTAAGTGTTGTTACAAGGGTTAAGAATGTTACAAAAAAAGTTTATGAAGTGAATAAGTTACAGTAAACTCAGGTTAGTTTATTATTGAAGAAATAAGTTTAAAAAATAAACTTAGTGTAGCTTAAGTGTACAGTGTTAATGAAGTCTACAGTGGTATACAGTGATGTCCTAGGCCTTCACATTCAAGCACCACTCACTCACTGACTCACCCAGAGAAACTTCCAGGGCTGCAAGCTCCATTCACAGAAAGTACCCTATCCAGGTGAACTATTTTTTGTCTTTTATACCACATTTTTGCTGTACCTTTTCTATGTTTAGATACGTTTGAAGGCACAAATACTTACTATTGTGTTCCAATTGCCTACAGTATTCAGTACAATAGCTTGCTGTACTGGTTTGTTGTGTAGAAGCCTAGGTTGTCCCACATAACCTCAGTGATGTAGTAGGCTGTGCCATCTAGGTTTGTGTAAGTGCACATCATAATTCTCCCACGTGAAGAACATATCCCTATCCTTAAGTAATGCATGATTATATTAGAAAAAATCCCTTAGTCATTATTTCATTTTATGCATTCATAAGAAACTATTTTCATCAATACTAAGGTGAGAAGAAGCAAGATTTCTACCATTTAAACCATTTTACTAGGCCGGGCACAGTGGCTCAAGCCTGTAATCCCTACACTCTGGGAGGCCGAGGAGAGAGCATTGCCTGCGTCCATGGGTTACACACCAGCCCGGGTAACTCGGCGAGACCTCATCTCTACAATCAATCAAAAAATTAGCTGGGTGCGGTAGTGCGAGCCTGTAGTTCTGACTACTTGGAAGGCTGAGGTAGAAGGATTGCCGGAGCCCAGCAGGTCGACGCTGGGGTGACCGTGAGTATGCCACGGCACTCCAGCCTGGATGACAGAGTGAGACTTCAATTCAATATGTTATCCTCATATATTCATGTACC
>CAUYQG010212955.1:0-76028 GCA_963574415.1 Tarsius wallacei | reverse complement strand
CTTTCTTATAGTATTATGATAATTGTTCAAAGTCCACTTATGAGTGAGAACATATGGTACTCTGTTCTTTGTTTCTGTGATAGATCACTGAGTGTAATAGACTTTAAATCCATCCAAGTTGCTGTGAAGTTCATATGTTTGTCCTTCTTTATGACTGCATAATATTCCATTGTATATATGTACCACATTTTCTTTATCCAGTCCAGCTTTGATGGGTAGCGTGGTTGGTTCCATGTTTTTGCTATCATGAATAGAGCTGCAACAAATATGCATGTGCAGGTATCTTTATGGTAGAATGACTTGAGTTCCTCTGGGTATATTCCCAATAAGAGGATTGCTGGGTCACACGGAAGGTCAATTTCTAGTTCTTTCAGAAATCACCATGCTGTCTTCCAAAGAGGTTGCACTAGTTTGCATTCCCACCAGCAGTGTAGAAGCATTCCCTTTTCTCCGCATCCTCACCAGCATCTGTTATTGTTTGCTTTATTAATGATAGCCATTCTTACTGGGGTTAGGTGGTATCTCAATGTGGTTTTGATTTGCATTTCTCTGATGATGAATGAGGCTGAGCACTTTTTCATGTGTCTATTGGCTGTCTGTATATCTTCTTTTGAGAAGTGTCTGTTCATGTCCTTTGCCCACTTTTTAATGGGGCTGTTTATTCCTTGTAGATCCTAGATGTTAGGCCTTTGTCAGATATACATTTGGCAAATATTTTTTCCCATTCCGTGGACTGTCTCCCCACTCTCTTGATGATTTCTTTTGTTTTGCAGAAGCTTATCAGTTTGATGAAGTCCCACTTATCTATCTTATCTCTTATGGTATGGGCACTTGGGGTTTTGATCAGGAATTGGTTGCCAATTCTAATTTCCATGGGGGTGTCGCCTGCATTTTCTAAGATTCTAAGTTTGAGGTTTTACATTTAGGTCTTTGATCCATTGAGAGTTAATTTTTGTGTATTGTGATAGGTAAGGGTCCTGTTTCTTTCTTCTGCATGTGATCAGCCAGTTTTCCCAGAACCATTTGCTAAATAGGTTCTCCTCTCCCCACTAGTTGTTGTTGGAGGCTTTGTCAAAGATGAATTGGTTGAGAAATTGAGGCTTTGCTTCTGGAATCTCTACCTGTTCCATTGGTCTGTATGCCTGTTCTTGTACCAATAGAGGGCAGGAATTTTCATCTACTATGTTCACAGAAACATTTCCAGAATCTTAAAAATGTACCTAGGCTGGGTGCAGTGGCTCATGCCTGTAATCCTAGCACTTTGGGAGGACAAGGCAAGAGGATCACTTGAGGCCAAGATTTCAAGACCAGCCTGGGAAACATAGCGAAAGCCCATTAAGAAAAAAATTTTAGTTTAAAATATAAATAAGTAAATAAATAAAAATATAAAAAGGTCCCAGCACATAATAAATGTTCAATAAATATTTTTGGTTGAATAAATATAAAATCTAAAAAGTGACATTTTCAGTCTCTTGCTAGTTGGGCATTTTCTTTGTTCAGGCTGCTGTAGTAGAATTCTGTAACTTGGGTGGCTTAGAATAGTTTATTCCTAGTTTATAGAAAAGCAAACTATTTTTGTATATTGGTTTTGTATCCTTCAACTTTACTGAATTTGGTTATTCTAGCAGTTATTTGGTTTTTTTAAAAATGGAGCCTTTTAGGTTTTTCTATATATAAGATCATGTTGCTTTCAAACAGTGATAGTTGCACTTTTTTCTTTTTTATTTGGATGCCTTTTATTCTTCTTGCCAAATTGCTTTGGCTAGGATTTCTTGTACTATGTTCATTTGAATGGCAAGGGTAGGCATTCTTACCTTGTTCCTGATCTCAGAGGAAAAGCTTTTAGTTTTCCACTGATGAGTGTGATGTTAGCTGTGAGCTTCATATGTAAACTTTATTATGTTGAGGTACTTTCCTTCTCTTCTATTTTGTTGAGTTTTTTTTCATAAAAGTGTGTTGAATTTTATTAGAAACACTTTTCTGGCATTTATTGAGATTATTATATGATTTTTTATTTTTTTATTCTGTAGATGTGCTGTGTCACATTGATTTTTTGTGTGTGTGTCTGAAAAGGAAATTGGGAAAACAATTCCATATACAACAGCACCAAAAAGAGTAAAATGCTAAGGAATAAACTTAATCGAGGGGGTAAAAGACTTATATTCTGAACTACAAAACATTGATGAAAGAAATAAAGAAACACAGAAATGGAAATACATTGTGTTCATGGATTTGAAGATTTAATATTGTCAAAATATCCATATCACCCAAAGCATTCTACAGATTCAGTGCAATTCCCATTAAAATCCCAATGGCATTGTTTACAGAAATAAAAAAAAATTCTATAATTCATGTGGAACTGCAAAAAACCATGAATAGCCAAATCAGTCCTGAAAAAGAACAAATCTGGAGACATCACACTTCTGACTTCAAAATGTACTACACAGTTACAATAATCAAAACAATGTGCTACAGGCATTAAATATAGATAGATAGATAGATAGATAGATAGATAGATAGATAGATAGATAGATAAATGATAGATAAATACACACATACATACATACACACACACACATACACCAATGGAACAGAACAAAGAACAGAAATGAATCCACACATATTTTGTCAACTAATCTTTGATAAGGATGCCAAGAATGCACAATGGGAAAAGGATAGTCTCTTCAACAAATTGTGTTGGGAAAGCTGGATATCAACATGCAAAAGATTGGACCCTTATCTTGCACAAAAATTAATTCTAAATGAATTAAAGACTAAGATGTAAGGCTCAAAACTAAAGCTTCATGACATCAGTCTTGGCAATGATTTCACAGATATGACACCAAGAGCACAGACATCAAAACCAAAAATAAACAAGTGGGACTATATCAAGCTACATAAAGCTTTTGTACAGCAAAGGAAACAATCAATAGAGTGAAAAGGCAATCTGTACAACGGGAGAAGATATTTGCAAACTATTTTATTTTAATATATATGTGATAAGGGTTAATCTCCAAAACATATAAGGAGATCCTACAACTCAATAGTAAGAAAACAGATAACCCAATTTAAAAATGGTCTAGGGACTTGAATAGATGTTTTTTTAAAGAAGACATACAAGTAGCCAATAGGTATATGAAAAAATGCTCAAATTGCTAATCATCAGGTAAATACAAATCAAAGCTACAGTGAGATTGCCTCACACCTGTCAGGATGGTTATTGTCAAAGGAAATAAAAGACAATAAGTGTTAAGTGTTGGCAAGCATGTAGAGAAACTGAAACCTTTGTACACTGTTAATGGAAATTTGAAATTGTGCAGCTGCTGTAGAAAACACTATGGAGCTTCCTCAAAAAATTAAGAAACAGAACTACCAGAGGATCCAGAAATCCCACCTCTGGGTATATATCCAAAACATTTGAAATCAGGATCTCAAGGAGATATTAGCACTTTCATGTTCATTACAGCCTTATTCACAATAGCTAAGAAGTGGAAACAACCTAAATGTTCATGGACAGATGAATAAATTCTTTAAATGTGATATGTACATGCAATAAAATGTTATTCAGCCCTAAGAAAGAAGGAAACTCTGCGATATGCAACAACATGGATAAACCTTGAGGACGTTATGCTTAGTGAAACAAGCCAGTCACAGAAAACATATTGTATAATTTCACTTATATGAAGTATCTAAAATCATCAAATCCAAAGAAGAAATTGTGGCTTCCAGCGTTGGAGGAAGGAGAAATGGGATGTCAACAGGCATTTAAATTAAGTAAAATGAATAAATAAGTTCTGTAGATCTGCTGTCCAATATTGTACCTGTAAGTGTTCTTACTACAATAAAAATCTGAAAAAAGAAAAATGAAAAACTGCCTAGTCTAACACTGATATTCTACCACTGAGCCCTTATTTCTTCAAGCTTACAGCAGCTTCTGCTCAAAAGTTCTCTATCTCGGTATCCACTTGTCAATAATCCACTATGATAGGCCAATTCCTGCACCAGTCAAGTCCTGGAAGATCATAAACATTTCTACATACCAGATAGGCCCAAGGCATAATTCACTATAATAGTGTGTTGCTCTAACCATTCAGCTAATCACAATAGTTATTATCATCACACCTGCCATCCCTACTTTCCCACTTCCCTGCCTCTTCAAGAAGCAGTCTCTGACTGATCTACTTAAAAAACTACAGGATCTGCTTTGCTTTTGGACATTTGATGTTTTATCTTAGCCAGCACATTCTTTCTTATGGTAAACACACCAGATTTTTACTTAGGACCTGTCTCTCCTCCATTCTCAATCTACATTGTTTAGTTGGTACTGATCCTTCCAACCTTAATCCGGAAGTAATTGCGTGATTCAATCAGAGACAGTCTCACCACAGAGCTGGGGATCATGGATGAAAGCATGACAGAAAGCAGGCAAATCAAAGGCGTGAAACTTACTCCTGAACTATATGCTAAAGTTGTTGGAGGCAGAAAAGCTCTCTTTACAACAGATTAAACCTAAGAAATCTTGAGTTGCTGGTTGCAATTTTGCTGTCGTATGTGGAGAGCCTCTCAGAGGAGACCAAAGATAATGCATGGGATAGTAGAGCCAAGTTATGGTTAGATAATATCAGTTGAGCAATTACTACTGTTAATTAATCACACAATCATTTAGTTCTACCATAACCCTTAGAAGCAAAACCCACATTTATTATCCACAATCTAGGGATGAGGTAAACAAGGCTCAATGTCTTCCCTAAAGTTTTGCAGTTAATGGCAAAGCTAAGATCTGAACCTAGGTAGTCTGAATACAGAAACTATTTTCAGTACCACTATACTACACTATCTCAATATGTGCTTTTACTAATAAATACATACACTTCAAGAGCAAGGGAGAAGAGAAAGACAATGAGTACTAATTATTTGTCTTTGAGTGCCTGGATCTAGTCATACCTGAAATAATGAACTTCTTGAATTTTTTTCAATTAACTAAGCAAATAAATGCCCCCTTTCCTCCTTCTTTAAAACTCCTCTCAAATCTGGAAAAACTCCTAAGTAATATACCCTCCAATATGTGAGGAGCAATGTGAAGTACACAGAAACCTGTACAAAATATAGAAAATACTGGATCACTCTACATACTTTATAAACATTTACAGTTGCATCTGGTAGAAATGTGAGGACTATTTTATAAGGTTTTTTGACGTGATTCATTGAATTAATCATTCCTTTAATATTCTCCCTATATTTACCCCTACCCATGTATACCATGTTTTATATCTTCATGTCATACCTGACTGATATACACCCTGCTCTACATCTAGGGCTTATAGCTTTAGGGGAAATCAAAGCACCTAGTGAAAGCAGTGTTCTGATGACCTGCATGCTGCAACTTAGCCTCCCTTTCTCAAAGTTGCCCCTGAATACATGCCAGCTTTTCTGTAGATCTTTACAAAGAATCAGGCAAAACCATGTCTGGTAGAGGAGACCTGAATCAGATGTAGTGTCTATCTCAGTCTGTAGCTTTAAGTCATTTTAACATACCCACACAAGGAAACTAAAGGTGCAAGACCTGGCCCTGCTCACTTGTTCTCTTTCTGTTTCCACTTCGATCCTGTCCTTAAGTGATTCCTCATTCTTGGAGGCTCCTCTTATTTGTCATCTATCTTTTATAGGCAAAGATTTCTTAGTCATATTACAAACAACACTAAAAATAAGGGAAAAGGATGGCAAATGTTGACAAAATGGACAATTTTAAAATTAAGAACTTCTGTTCATTAAAAGATACAATTAAGATAGTGAAAAGGCAAGATAGGAAAAAATACCTGCAATGCTTATACCAAAGAAATCCCACAAATTAATAAGAAAGATCACAATAGACAGATGGAAAAGAAACTTGAATAAGTGTATCATAAAATAAGATATCCAATTGATCAATAAATATATGGAAAGGTATTCAATATTGTAGATCAAGAGGGAAATGAATATTAAAACTATAAGAAGTTGACATTGCCCAATGATCAGAATGGTTAAGAATGTTAATACTAGAGTTGATATGGACACTAAGTGTTGATGTTGATCTGGAACTCTCATATACTTTTGGTAAGAGTATACATTGGTATAATTTTGCAAAAATGGTATTATCTTCAAATATATGCATACTCAGTGAACAACAATTTCAGTCTTAGATATACATCCAACAGAAATACGTGCATACACATCAAAACTATATTAGAATTTTATTTGAGTAATATTTATTATAGCTACAAACTGGAAGCAACCCAAATGGAATTAGAATGCATAAATAATATGTGGCATTTTCATAAAATAGAATATCATTCAACAGTGAAAGTGAATATACTATAGATACATACACAATATAGGTGAATCTCAAAAACATAATGTTTACTGAAAGATACTAGACACCAAATAATATATATATGTATGATTCCACTAATATATATTTCAGAAACAAAATTTTAGAAGCTAGAATATTGGTTACATCTGAGAAAGAGGAAAGAAATTGTTCCACCTTGCTCCACAATACCTCTGGTCACATATGTACTACCATGGCTAACTGCTTGGTGGGAAATTCTACCCTTGCCCTAAGTCCCACATCTCTCTCCAGACCACTGTTAGGTTCCCCAGGCTATCTGCCAGATCCATCACTGGAGAGGAGATGGAGCTATGCTCCAACAATGTTGACAACTCAAATTTTCCTGAATGTCCCATGAATATGTATATTTGATCATACTGTTCCTTCTGCATACCATGGAATTAACCCTTCCCTCCCAGAAACTCATTCTACTGAATCAAAACATAAATAGCACCTCCTGGGAAAGAGACCAAAGATTTTAAGGTCATACCTGTCTTTGATTCTTGACTTACCACTTTTAAGCCATGTGTACTTGTACTTGGTGAGCCTTTAACTTTTTAGCTTCAGTTTCTCATCTGTGAAATGAGAATAATCATAGCTAGCTCCCAGGATGTTTGAAGGAATATATGAAATGATAAGGTAAGAGCTAATTATATATTGTTTTTCTTTATTTTCCATTTTTTCTTTGCAGTATTACTTCCATTTTTTCTTTGCAGTATTCTTTGCAGTATTACTTTCTGCTGTGTGCTAGCACCAACTTGGAGTAATTTTAGAGCCATTAATTCTTTTAAAAAATTCTTTCTCTAGCATAAGTGTACTTAGCAGTAGGAACCAGGGTTACAAAAAGACAGACAAATTACTACTTGGGCCAGCAACAGCAAGTTATTGAACGAAAAATGATCAAATGAGCAAATAATTTTAGGAAACGTTAAGGCTGTTATATGCAGAAGAGAGTGGATATTTTAGAAAATTAGAGTGATCAATTAGATATCTGTAGTAACCATGCTGATCTAAAGGTATCAGTATCTAGCCCAGTAGGGTGTATCAGTGGAAAGAGAAAAAAAAAGATATAGTACATGAGACATTAAGAAGGAAGAAATACACATTTTTTCTAATCGATAATGTATAAAGAATAGTACAATGTGAAACTATTTTGAATTCAAACAGAAATCTTATTTGTTCATTCTGAAAAGAAAAACCTACCAATGTTTTTTTTCAGTCTAACTGTATGTGATTCTCTGGGGTTAGCTGAAAACAATCTCAAATATTCAAAACAGAACACACTATTATAAAATGAACTCATAACGTGAATTTCTAAATAATAACAGTAAATGAAAGTTTTATGAACCACCTTGATTATAATTTTTAAAAGATGAGTTCTGTCACTTCTGTCAGAAGATCTATCATTGGAAAAAAGAAAATAAGACGCTGGAAAACATTAAGTGGCAATTGTTACTACATAGTAAGAGGGCTACATATACATCAATTATTAGAGAACTGTGTTGATATTCCATGACTTTTTAAAAGATTACTGGTGGGCAACTCCCTTGGGTCTCCTGCTCTGGGAGCTTTTCTGTCCTCTCAATAAATCTTGTTTTCTAAAAATAAGATTACTGGCTCTGTAATGGAACATAACATCTTGAAAATACACACAACTTGACAACTAGAGATTTATTGGTATTGTTATGAGTTGCTTAAATGACAGAGTTTTGCTTTGACATTTGAACAAAACATCTAATATGTAGTTTGCTTAATACATGCTTTGTTGTATATCAAATATAATATAAACTTTTTCTCTAGCAATGAGAATGTAAGGTATAAAGACATTTTTACATCATAGAAGTGAACAATGAATTCTTTAAAATGAAATGGGAACTTTTTTGGGGGGGAAAAAACAAACATAAGAATAGAACATATTAGCAGAATGTCCTAAACAATATTTCATCAAGCAGATCACATAATAAAGTCACTAAAGTTATTAAGCATTGAATAGAAAGATACCTAAGAAGAGACTACATATTTCTGATACACAAAATAAATTACATATTTACAATTGTGGATATATAAAAAGTCAGTGTTGGAGAAAAATGCTTCTGGAAAAATCCTGACTTGGCAACGATCAATATTATTCTAGAGTGTTTTATCAGTGGAAGATGTTTTGAAGTAACAGTACCCAAAATGGGGAAGATACACTCAGGAGAAAAAAAAGAAAAAAAAAAAAACCTCCTGAGATAAAACCAAGGAACATCACAATAACTTTTTGTTTTCAGAGACAGGGTCTCATTCTGTTGTCCAGGCTAGAATGCAGCAGTACAATCATAACTCACTATAACCTTGACTTCTTGGGCTCAAGCAATCAAGTGATCCACCTGCCTCAGACTCCCAAGTAGCTGGAACCACAGGAACATGGTGCCATGTGTGGTTAATTTTTTCATTTTGTTTTTTGTAGAGATTGGATCACAATAACTACTAAATAGGAACAAATGTTCTAAGTATTAAATTTCTGAATATTATTGGAAAGAGACCTTATTGTTTGCTTATACAGTTGTTTGAAATGTAACTTTATCTGGAAAAATATTAGGACCTTGAACTGTTGTTATCTATAGTATCATATAATTTGCCTCATGCGTTTCCACTGCCACTTGGGAGTAAACTACATTCATTCCTTGCATTTTAGGACATACTGTTGCCCTGTGTGGTACAGGAATCTTCTTTACTTATGATGCCATGTTGGGTACCCTAAGTTTCTTTCAGTTCTACGAGGTATAAAAGTAAGCAGCTTGAAGACAGTGAGTAACATTCACGAATGTTACAGAATTGCCTAGTTCTTCAGTAGCTATCCCCCAGAGGAGAGTTATCTTCTAGGCATTGGGTAATTAACCTTTTTGGACATAGCATCAACTTCCCAAGACATGATATTTGATATCCAGATATTGGAAGGACAGATTTCATGAATGCATTAATGTTTATGCCTGAGCATGGACTCTGCTGAAGACTGTAGCTTGTTCATGTGGGTATGTCTTTAGTTAGGTACTCCAATTCCATCCCTAGGGTATGCTGGTTTTTGTTTATTTGTTTGTGTTTTAGTTGGAGTCTCTTTTGTCGCCCAGGCTGGAGTGCAGTGGCATGCTCACAGCCACCACAGCCTTGACCTGCTAGGCATAGGCAATCCTTCTGCCTTAGCCTTCCAAGTAGCTGGAACTTCAGACACATGCCACCATATCCGGCTAATTTTTATGATCTACTGTAGAGACGCGATCTCACCAAGTCACCCAGGCTGGTCTCAAACCCACGGACTCAGGCAATTCTCTCGCCTCAGTCTCCCAAAGTGCTGGGATTACAGGCTAAGCCACAGGATATGCTCTGTGCCACAAATAAAGGTAGAAATACAGCCATAATTCCTGTTCCCTTATTGCATGTGAATTCCTGGGAGTTGTTGGGCTCCCCAGGTCACAGTGGTTTCCCAAGCACTAGAAGTCACATCTGTTAGAATCTAGGATAGTCAGCCCAGATTGTGACATGCCTAAGCACCACTCCAATCACAGTAGAAACCATTAAAATCATATTACTAGAGGTCTTATAACTTTGCAGGCAGCTCAGTAGTTGCTTCCTTTCCCAATCTTCTCTTAACCCTAATGTACTGGTATTACCGGTCAAGGGCACTCAATAGCAATAACCTCAGAACCTAGGAACTGCCTCTCTCCTCATCGACTGATATGTGTCATCACTCTCCTGGTTCCTGAAAAAGAACTGTAAATCTCAGGATTGGTGGTGCACACTTTAAAGGAGTATGTTGATAGAAACCTATGGTAGGAATTCATTTGCCCCTCAAGCCACTTCACAGCAGCACTGGTACAATTTATAAATGTAGTAAGACCATAATTCAGGAGAGCACTGGAATTGGGCTTCAAACTGAGTGCACAGAGGTCATTGGACTGAATTGGGGGTGGGGGGGAGGTGGGAAGGAAGTGATCTTATGAACAAGGGGGGAAAAGTGACAGATGAAAGGGGTAAAACAGAACGGTGACTACCAGAGGAAGAGATGAAATTTCATTTCCTACAATAACATCCATTATTTTATAGCCTGGGTGAAGAGGCACAGCTACTGCCATGCTGGGGGTTTCCCAGGAGGCAGTGAAGAAGGCATAGCTTCATGCAAGCAGGGAACTGGGACCATCAAAAACAAAGCCAAAGCCAAAGACATTGGGGACACTAACAAGGGGGGAGTGAGAGGGGAGTTAGGATTCATAAAATGCCTACAGGGCACAATGTTCACTGTTTGGAGAATGGGCCATCTGAGACCCAATCCCCATCACCATACAATATGTCCATGTAACAAACACGTACGTGTACCCCCTGAATCTAAAATTTTTAAAAATTCTTAAAAAACATAAAAAAACAAAGCCAAGAAATAGTGAATCTATGTGTTAGAGGTAACTTCTAACTGCTTCCAGGATTTGACTTGTGGAGTGAAATCCTAAGTGCTGGATGAAACAAAAGTTGAATATGGTATAAGGTGTCCCTAGGATCCTCAAGAAAAGGAATTGAGTGCCTTTGGCTTAGGGAGAAATATTTTATGGATTTAGGTTCCCCAGGAATTTTTAGTTTTGATAAAAAAATCATATACTTGATGTTTGATATTTGGTTTGATTGTATTACATATTTAAATACATAAACATTTAAATATACATTTATTGTTTTAGAGTGTGTTCTATATTTCAGATGTCATCAAGATTTCTGGGAAGAAGTTTCCAGAACACTTTATGAAACTATTTATCTGTGGAACTCTATAAATATTTTTGGATTATGATGCCATGTGAACAGAAAAGAGGACATTTTTCCCCCAAAAAATCCTCCACACAAAATGTACTCACAACAATCATGAATTCTGTATTTTCTCCTTTTCCCCACAACTTACCTTCATTGCCACAAGAGCAGGTAAAACAGTTCTCAGGATTCCAAGCCTCAAAAGGGTACTTTTAGGCTACTCTGTTATATGCCAAAGAATACCTATAGGACCATAGTAACAGGTAACTTCTACCAGGAGAGACTTCTGTTGAAAGTATTTCATTACTTCACTTACCACATCCCCTGTATTGGGCTCCGAAAAAACTTAAGGACATGTCATTGAGCCCCTTTGAAATCAGGAGGAAATTGTCTCGTGAGCTACTACTTCCTTGTCCCCTTTCACATATCTCCAACTTATTTTCATTGCTTATATCTAGGCTCTTTCTATACGGATCTTGTGCTGCATTTTGCCCATTTTCCTGACAGAGGAAGGAGAGAAAGACAGCATGTTCCATTTAAGCAGTTTTGGACTCCTGGGACTCCAGAGGCCAGTTGAAGCTACTTGCTACAGAGTAGAAGAGCCAA
Source organism: Tarsius wallacei (assembly GCA_963574415.1). NCBI lineage: Eukaryota > Metazoa > Chordata > Mammalia > Primates > Tarsiidae > Tarsius > Tarsius wallacei. The sequence continues at coordinate 64,288 of CAUYQG010212955.1, read as the reverse complement.
TCTTTCCTTATATATTCTGCCATAAAATCATAGCTTTCCACTAGGAGATACTGGTCCCATTCTACCTCACTCCTGTGCTAGGTAAGCTGCCCTTTGAGTCATCAAGCACAGCCAGGCTCAGCGAAATAGATGTCTATTTCCCCAGATTAAAACTTAATGCTCCTGACCTTACCCACTCCACACCTGGCTCCTTACTCTGTTGTGCTTTATTTGTTATGGGAATAATTGTTCTTTTTTGGTGCTTTTTCTCACTGTTCTAATTTTAAATATTACTCATTTTATTTTATTTTTTTATTTTCCCCACTGAACATTTGATGCACAGAATGGAATTCATAATTCTTGGTGAATAACATAGTCTTATAATTTGTCTACATAGGCTTTCTTTCCTTCCCTCTTTCCAAACTTCTTTTGTTTTAATAATTTTATCTATTTTTTAAAAAAACGTGTGAATTTCATCACAGGAAAACGAGAGCACTGACAATAATTTACACTGACCTCTGTGGCTCTTCCTCATCCTGTTCCCTTCTGCTGTGGTTTGAATATGTCCCTCAAAATTCATGTGTTGAAAGCTTAATCCCCAATACAACAGTGTTGGGTGGTGGAGCCTAATGGGAGGTATTTAGATCATGAGGCTTCACCCTCATAAATAGATTAATGCCACTATAAAAAGAACTTGTGGAAGTGGGCTCATTCTCTCTCTTCTATTCTTCTGTCATGTGAAGACATAGTATTTCTCTCTTCAGAGGTACATAAGTTTAAGGTAACATCTTGGAAGCAGGAAGACGAGGCACTAACCTGCTGGTACCTTGATATTGGACCTCCCAGCCTCCAGAAGCATAAGAAATAAATATCTACCCTTTATAAATTGCCCAGTCTCAGGTCATCCCCAGGGCATATAATCATCAGGTTATGTAAAATTAATGTGAAGAAAGCAATTCTAAGGGCAGTGAGACTAAAGCATCAAATAACATACAAAGATAAACCTAGCAGACTAACAGCAGACTTCTTGGCAGAAATCCTAAAAGCCAGAAGATATTGGGGCCCTATCTTCAATCTTCTCAAACAGAATAACTGTCAGCCAAGGATCTTGTATGCTACAAAACTAAGAGACAGAGAAAGGGAGAGAGAGAGAGAAAGGAGAGAAGCAATCAGGTAACAATTAGCATGATGAATGGAAAAACACCTTATATATCATTACTAATCCTAAATGTAAATGGTCTTAATGCACCACTTAAAATATATAAAGTGGCAGAATGGATATTTTTAAAAATCCAAATTATCTGCTAGTTCAAGAGACACACTTAACACACAAAACTCTCACAAATTCAAGGCAAAGTGGTGGAAAAAAATATTTCACACAAATGAAAACAAAAAACAAGCAGAAGAGGCCATTCTTACAGCAGATAAAATGGACTTCAAATTTAAAACAGTGAGAAAAGATAAAGTTATTATATCATGGTAAAGAGGTGAATCCAACAAGAAGATATTATACACTAACTTAACACCAGAGCTCCCAGCTTTATAAAACAAATTATACTAGATCTAAGAAAAGAAATAGAGAGTGATACAATAATATTGTGAAACTTCAACATTCCACTGACAGCAATACATAGATCATCAAGGCAGAAAGTCAACAAAGAAACATTGGAGTTAAACCGGACTCTAGAGCAAATGGACCTAACAGAAATCTACAGAACATTTCACCCCCAAACTACAGAATGTACATTTTTCTTATCAGCACATAGATCAGTCTTCAAGATAGACTATATGATAGGCCACAAATCAAGTCTTAACAAGTTTTTTGACAAATCAAAATCATATCAAGCACCTTATTAGATCATAGTAGAATCCAACTAGAAATTAACACCATGAAGAACTCCCAAAACCAAACAAATAAATGTAAATTAAACAAACTGTTTCTGAATTACCATTGGGTCAACAATGAAATCAAAATGGAAATTAAGGAATTCCTTGAAACGAATGACAACAATGACACAAGTTATCAAGGCCTCTGTGACACAACCAAAGCTGTGCTCAGAGGAAAATGTATAGCATGTAGGGCCTGCATTAAAAAAACCAAAAGATCACATATTGACAACCTAACATCACATCTCAAGAACTAGAAAAACACCAACAAACCAAAGCCAAAGCTGGCAGAAGAAGGGAAATAATGAAGATCAGAATAGAACTAAACATAATTGAAACAAATGAACAAAATACAAAGGAACAATGAAATAAAAAGTTTACTCTGTGAAAAAATATGCAAAATTGATAGACCACTAGTTAGATTAAGCAATGAAGAGAGAGGATTTCAAATCAACTCAATCAGAAATGAAAATAGATACAATACACTGATACCATGGAAATACAAAAGATAATTCAAGATTGTTACAAACACCTCTGTGCAAACAAACTAGAAAATCTAGAGGAAATGGGTAAATTCTTGAAACCATATAGCCCCCCAACTTTGAATTAGGGAAAAATAGAAACCCTGAACATATCAATAACAAGTAGTGTGATTGAAACACTAATTAAAAGTCTCCCAACAAAAACAAAGTCTAACACCTTATGAACTCACAGCTGAATTTTACCAGAGTTTCAAAGAAGAACTGTTACCAATCCTACTAAGGCTATTTCATAAGATTAAAAGGAAGGAATTCTCCTTCACTTATTTTACAAAGCCAGTATCACCCAAATGTCAAAGCCAGGAAAAGACACACACACAAAAGAAAACTACAGATAAATAACATAGACACAAATATCCTCAGCAAAATACGAGCAAACTGAATTCAACAGCACATTAAAAAATAATCTACCATGATCAAGTGGGTTTTATACCAGGGATGTAAGGATAGTTCAATGAATGTGATCCACCACAGAAACAGAATTAAAAACAAAAATCATATGATTATTTAAATAGATGCAGAAAATCATTTGATAAAATCCAGCATCCCTTCATGATAAAAGCCCTCAGCAAAATAGGCAAAGAAAGATTATTCCTCAAAATAATAAAACCATATATGACAAGTCCATAACAAACTTCATCCTGGAAAGGGAAAAGTTGAACGCATCCCTTCTTAGAACTGGAACAAAGAAAGAATGCTCCCTTTTGCTACTTCTATTCAACATAGTACTGAAAGTCCTAGCCAGAGCTATCAGGCAAGTGAAACAAATAAATTGTATCCAAATTGGAAAAGAAGAAATCAAACCATTTCTGTATGCTAACAATATGGTCCTATACCTAGAGAATCCTAAAGGCTCTAAAAGACTACTGAACCTGATAAATGAATTCATTAAAGCCTCAGGATACAAAACCAACACACATAAATCAGTAGCACTGCTATACACCAATAGTTACAAAGCAAGAATCAAATCAAGAACTCAATCTGATTTAGAGTAGCAGCCAAAAAGCTAAAATACCTAGGAATATATTTAACAATATCTACAACAATAACAACAAAACACTGATGAAAGAAAGTACAGAGGACACAAACAAATGGAAAAACATGATATGCTTATCAGTTGGAAGAATCAACATTGTTAAAATAACCATATTATCCAAAGCAACCTACAAATTCAGCACAATCCCTATCAAACTGCCAATGTCATTTTTTACAGAATTAGAAATATTAATTTAAAATTTACATGGAACCAAAAAAGAGCCATAATAGCTAAATAATTTTTAAGCAAAAAGAACAAATCTGGAGGCATCACTTTACCTGACTTCAGATTATACTACAAGGCAATGGTAACCAAAACAGCATGGTAGTGGTACAAGAGCAGACACATGGACCAATGAAACAGAATAGAGAAAACGGAAATAAACCCAAATACCTACAACCAATTGATTTTTATAAAGCTGACAAAAGCATACACTGGAGAAAGGACACCCTATTCAACAAATGGTGTTGGGGAAATTGGATTGCTACATGCACAAAATTTAAACTTGATCCTTATCTCTTACCACATACAAAATTTAACTCAAGATGGATTAAAGTCTTAAATGTCAGACCCAGAACCATAAAAATTCTAGAAGAAAAGTTAGAAAAAACTCTTCTAAACATTGGCTTAGGCAAAGAATTTATGGCTAAGACCCCAAAAGCAAATGCAACAAAACAAAAATAAACAAGTGGGACTTAAACTAAAAAGCTTCTGCACAGTAAAAGAAATAATCAACAGAGTAAATAGGCAACCTACAGAATGGGAGAAGATATTCACAAACTATACATCTGACAAAGGACTATTGTCCAGAATCTATAAAGAACTCAGGCAAATCAGCAAGATAAAAGCAAAAACCCCATTAAAAAGGGGGAAAAGGCCTGAACAGACATCTCTCAAAAAAAAAAAAGATATAAAAATGGCCAGCAAATATCAATACCACTAATCATCAGAAAAATGCAAATTAAAACCACAATGAGATACCACCTTATAACAGTAAAAAAAGGCCATTTTATATATATGCTATATTTTAGGAAGAATAATTTGGGAACCCTCCCACCAAAAAAGTTCTCTTAGAAAAAAATGACTGTATATATAATATATATTTATATATATTATTAAAAATTATATATATATGAAACAATAGATGTTGGCACAGATGTTGTGAAAAGGAAATGTTTATACACTATTGGTGGGATTGGTGGGAGTGTAAATTAGTGCAACCTCTAGAAATTGGTGCGGAGATTCTTCAAAGAATTTAAAGTAAATCTACCATTTGATACAATCCCACTACTTGCCTTCTGCCCAAAGGAACAGAGGTCGTTATACAAAAAGACACCAGCTCTCATATGTTTATTGCAGCACAATTCGCAATTGCAAAGATGGGGCATCAACATAATTGCCCATCGAATGATCAGTGGATAATGAAAATGTCATATTTATACATGGAATACTATTTAGCCACAAAAAATAATGAAATAATGTCTTTTGCTGCAACTTGGATGGAATTGGAGACCATCATCTTAAGTGAACTAATGCAGGAACAGAAAACCAAACACTACGTTCTCACTTATAATTGAGAGCTAAACTAAGGAACTGCAAAGGCATAGAGAACGGTGTAATAGACATTAAAGACTCAGAAGGGGAGGGTGGGATGGGTGGTAGGGATGAAAAGTCACCTGTCAGGTACAATGTGCACAGGTAGGAGTGCAGGGTTCACTTAAAGTCCAGACTTCTTCGCCACTATACAGTGCATTCATGTAATAAAAAATTATTTGTATTTCCTAAAGCTATTGAAATTATAATAAACAAATTTAAAAAAAGACAGATTTGGAGAAAGAATGGTAGAGAGAACAATAGCATACAAGGAATTTAAACAAATATTTGGAATATGAAAACCAGAAAAGGAGCAGTAATGAACTCAGCAGAGCAAGGTAAGCTGCAATGTAAGTGCCTACAGAAGGAAATATTGAAGAGACTAGGTTAGGCAACATAACTAGAACCCAGCTCTACAAAAACAAATAGGTAAATGAAAACAAAAATTTAAAACCAAAACCTATATGTAAAAAAAAAGATGTTGTGGCTCACACTTTTAATGCCAGGAATTTGGGAGGCTGAGACAGGAGGATCCTTTGAGCCCAGAGTCTCAGACCAGCCTAGGCAAGATAGCAAGACCCTGTTTCTAGTTTAACAAAAAATAAAAAATAATAAAAAAAAAATTTAAATTAAAAAAATTTTAAAAATCTGTACTCAGAGTAGTTAGACTTCCTCTCCAATCCCTCCATATCTCCCACCAGGAAGTCTCTGGATTCATTGAATTAGAGAGGCTCTGGGATTGGAGACACAAGCTCAGCAGAAGATGATGGGTGGTTAAGTTCAGACACCAAAGGTGCATCCTCAGCCCATTTGGTCTCCATTTGTTCTTTTCCCCAAATGCCAACAATCAGGCATATGCCCTATTAGACAGGAGATCAGGGATTGCTTTATTAAAAAATTGAATAGTTTTGGGATTCTCCAACCACAAAATCAGCTTTTTTTTTTTTTTTTTTTTTTAGTTGGAGTCTCTGTCACCCAGACCGGAGTGTAGCAGCACACTGCCTGCCACCGCAGCCTCGACCTGAGGGGCTCCGGAGATCCTTCAGCCTCAGCCTTCCAAGTAGCTGGAACTACAGGCGTGCGCTACTACGCCCGGCTCATTTTTTATTTATTGTAGAGACAAGATCCCGTCAAGCTGCCCGGGCGGGTCTGGAACCTACGGGCTCAGGCAGTCCACTCGCCTCGACCTCCCAAAGTGCTGGGATTGCAGGCTGAGCCACCGAGCCCGGCCCAAAATCAGCTTTTTACCCAGGTAATCTACAATGAGAACAGTCAGTACTTTTCATGGTGCCATAATCTGAAATGTAAATAATTAGCCAAAGATCTTCAGATGTTTGAAGAGATGAAAAGAATCCCTTGACATGAAAGACAGAATAATTTGGGAGCCCTCCCACTAAAAAAGTACTTAGAAAAAAGGGCAAACGAAAATTTCAAGAAAATAGAATGACAACAACCACCCCAAACCCCCAAAGCAATGGAATATAAGAAAAAAGATAAGAAAATCCAGGGAGTTCAATACCTGATTAGTATGAGGTCTAGAAATAAATAATTCAGAAAATGAAAATGAGGGAATTTTTAATGACACTATAAATAAAATTGTTCAGATTGAAAGAATGTGAGTCCACATGTGAAACGGAACCACCCAGTGCCCATAACAGCAAATGAAGACCAACAATGGGGCACACCACTGTGAAGTTTCAGAACACCACAAATAAAAGGAAGATTCTTTATCTTCCAGAGAGAGACAAAGGTACTAGATGTCAAAATGTCATCAGGTTACTTGAGCAGTAAGTATACCTAGAAGACAGTGGAGCAATACTCTTAAAATTCTGAGGAAAAAAATTCAATCTAGAATCGTATATTCAACCAAACTATTCATTAATAAGAAAAACCTAAAGCTATTTTCAACATGTTAATTTCAACAAAAATACTTCTCTTCCATTATTTCTTAAGATATTATATAATGAGTTCCTCCAATTAAACGCAATAATACATTCAGAAAGAAATCATGAGCACCAAGATCCAGGATGCCTAAATTAAAGGTAATATGAGGGAATTCATGGATGACAATTTTGTATCTGCTGTAATCAGTCTGAATTGGAGCAGGATGATGGAAAACTTTGTTGGGTGATCACTAGAAAAAAATATGGGATTAATGAATAGTCTGATATCTCTGCAAAATACTATAGAAAACATTTTAAATAACTTTCTAAGAATTAGGAAAGGATTTTATTAGGTATATGGGAAAATAAGCAAATTAGAGAAAGAGTAGGGTAATTTGTAATTTCAAAAACAGAAAAAAGAAAATAAAAAGAAAGACAATCATTTTACACAGTTTGAAACAATAGTATATTTTATTTCAATAGTCACAATATTCTGAACAGTGACTAATAAAGACATTTAGAGAAATTTTAGAGAAAGACAGAATGGAGTTATATATATTCTTATCGATCATGATATATGTCACTGATAATGCAAAAATTAGCAATATTAGCATATCATTAAAATCTTCCTCACCTCAACAAAATGTGTGGCTGTTGAAAGTAGTAACCTTTTAAAAAACAGGATGAAGAAGGTAAGAAAGGAAAGGTGTGGTTTGCTATATTTTGTTATAAGATTTCTTTGTTCCATTGAAATTTTAAATTATGTGTATAAATTATATAATAAATAATTAAAATTAATTAGACTTCATAAATCTTAAAATTACAATTTATAATCACATACACAAACAATTACATATAGAATATACTAGTCATGTGTTAGTCTGGATCCTTCCAGAAGCAGAAACGAAGATGGAATTAAACATGCAAAAAATTTATTTAGGGAAGCACCTATGAGAGAAAAATGGGTAGCTGGGAGAGGTGGGGAGAGCCATAAGATGGCAATGCATGCCTGATTCTGAGTGAAGAAAAGAGGAAACAAATGGAGGAAGGTAGGAAGGAAGGGAGAGAGGACAGGTGAAAGCACCTTTGACAACTGTGTAGGTTAAGGAATAGTCTACAAGGCCACTGGAGAATCCTCAAGACAAAGCAAACCACCAGAGGAGTACAGGCATCTTCCAGGAACAGGAACAGGCCTGCCTTACTGTTGTTGGGAGCAGTTCACAAGGAGCCTGGCTTCAGTGTAAACGCAGTGATTGACTTCAGAGCACAGTGTTTGTTAAAGCTCTTGGCCAATTAGATTCCCTGATTTAGGAGATCTAAGAGGCACATTCCATGGTTGCCACTGCCACAAGTCCTATACTGGACGTAAAAAGATTTTATGTCATTTATTGAAATGAGTGTTTTAAAAGTCAAATTAGCAGTGATTACCAAGTAATATTTTTTGTTTCAGGGTTTTTTTTTTTCACTTGAAATAAAGGGATACTAGTAGTACCTATCACACAGGACTTTTGTGAGAATAAAATGTATAGAAAGAAAGACAGCAAGACAGATAGGTATAGATGTATTTTAAATCTCACAGCCTGTCACAAAGAAAATGCTATATGTTATATTAGGTAACAATGCTACAGTGAGGTAAAACAATACTAGCTTTTACTAATATTTCATTCTCTTCCCCTTTGATACATGGAAACCTACTTCTCAGTCCCCTTGCTATTGAGTAGAGCTTTGCCACTAGATATGATGAAGGAAATATGGACAGAAGTGATGCATGGCACTTTCAGGCTGATGTAGTAAAAAGCCCATTCACATTCTTTGTCTTTCTTCCCCTTCTGGTCATGAAGGAGGCACAAAGTTTAGATAAATGATCTAACACATTTAAGCAAGCTGAATCTCTGGAAAGCCTATGGAAGACATCTGTCCCGGAATGATTCCTGGACCTGTGGTTAATTTTGCATAAAGGAAGAAATGAACTGCTGTCTGCATTTTTTTCTTTTTCTTTGTTTTCTTATAGCAACATAACCTATACTCCTCTACAACAATTACTATTATTATTTATTTATTTATTTATTTTTAGTTGGAGTCTCACTTTGCCACCCAGGCTAGAATGCAGTGGCACAATCCCAGCTCACTGCAACCTTAAACTTCTGGGCTCAGGCGATCCTTCTGCCTCAACCTCCCAAGTAGCTGGGACTACAGGTGTGCACCACCACACCTGGCTAATTTTTTGATTTTTCATAGACATGAGGCCTTGTTATTTGCCCAGGCTGGTCTACAATTCCTGGTATCAAGCAATTCTCCTGCCTTGGCCTCCCAAAGTATTGGAATTACAGACGTGAGCCACCATACCTGGCCCAAAATAGACTCATTCATTGAGGCAAACCAGTGATATAAAAGAAGTTCCTTTTCAATTGTCCTTGTCTCATTCAAACATCTTTTGTGATGTTAATATCACTCTCCCCTTCCCCTAGTAGTGATACTATGTAGAAATCAGTAAAAATAACATTATTTGATGTAAACTGAACTTGTGATTTCTAGCACAAATTCATGCTTTTATTGGAGTTCATCAAAGTTTTATCAGGAATGCAGTACTCAGAGCTCATTTCCTTATTTTACTCCAAATTTTATTACTTAATTATAGGTTTTTAATAAAATACCTAATGAACTGGGTGGAGTGACATGTGCCTATAGTCCCACTTACTCAGGAGGCTGAAGCAGGAAGATTGCTTGAGCCCACAAGTTTGAGGCCAGCCTAGGCAACATAATAATAATAATAATAACAACAACAACAACAACAATAATAAAACCCTGCCTCTAAGTAAGAAAATCTTTAAAAAAATCAAATATATAAAATATCTTGTCCAGGCATGGTGGCTCATGTCTATAATCCCAGTACTTTGGGAGGTGGAGGCAAAATAATTGAATGAGCCCAGGGGTTCAAGATCAGCCTGGACAACTTGGTGAGATCTTGTCTCTACAATAAATCAAAAAATTAGCTGGGTATGGTGGCATGAACCTGTATTTACAGCAACACGGGAAGCTGAGGTTGGAGGACCACCTGAGCCCAGGGCAGGTCGAGGCTGTGGTGCTGTGATGGTGCCACTGCACTCCAGCCTGGGTGGTAGAGTGAGACTCTAACTCAAAATCAATCAATCAATCTACTGAGTGTGCAATGCAGCTGACTTTCAGCAGACTCTAATTCCACTAGGAAAATGGCGGAGCTAAAATAGTAGCTATTTATTCATCTCTCTGTAATGTCTCAACTCATTTTCGAAACCAAAAGATGAGGAGCAATATCAAATTTAAAATTCAAAATCAAGTTTTACATTAGTGCTATCAAATGACTTTTAATCACTTAATATTTAGAAGCTTGTTTTTTCATAGATCAATTTTCTTACATCTGGCATAACAGAACAACTTTTTAATCCCAATAACAAGTGATCAAGAACAAATTTTTATGCTTATGGAAAAAATCTAGTTATATTTTTATTTAATTAAATATGAACAGAAAAAAAGAATTGTAAGTAAAGTAGTAAAGTCCTGTTATAACTCACCTGTGTCTCATTAAAAAGCATCTTCCTTAACTCTTCCTATTGCTAGAAACAGTGATATAGTTAACATTTCAGCAGAATGACTGATCAAACTTTTAAATACAATTCTATATAACCCTTCCCACTAGAGCTGTTTTATGTGACAAATTATGACTCAAAAATTATAATAAAGCTCCTCTTTACACTTGAAGATCCCAAAAGGATATAAAATTTAATATGAGATGTGCAATGATAATTAATTATAACACTTAATCTACACTCTTAATGGCACTTTTTAAAGTTGCCCTCTTTTTTTAACAACCAAGGACATATACTTTTAAAATAATTATATATCCTTCTTTGTTTGTAATGAATATAGGAATAAACTACTTTGCCTTAACTAGATAGAAATATTTATTTTTTCCACTTAAAAAAATATTTTTCAAATAGCAGTTATGCCTGGCACTACTCTAGATGCCAGAGACACAACAGCAAACAAAATAAACCCTCATGGAGTCCATATTACAGCAAAGGAGAGCAGACAACAATGAAACTACTAAGTTTTTCAACTAGTGACAAAAGCTATGGGAAATAAAGCAAGAAACAGGTAGTGGGGAAGATAAGGGAAACAGAGGGTAGTTTGTAATTTTAAATGGGATAGAAGATATTAATAGGCTTATAGGCATTTTTAAAGACTTTGGCTTTTGTTCCAAGGAATATTCAAGGAACTTTAAATAGACCTTCACAAAGGAAAGCATCAGAAGTGTGCTCAGTAGAGGGATGGGAGAATTTCACACCAGTCCCTGCAGGCTGTGGCATAAACTGAAAAATGTTCAGAAAGTACTGCTTTAACCACCCCCCAATATTGCTACCTACTTTTGTTTTTATTGGTACTTATTCTCCTTTGGAGGTGAAGCAAAGTAAGAAATACCTTGAGAGTACATAGTGACATGATTGATGCATGGTATTTGAGGAGGGCTTTTGTCAGAAAGGAGGTATAACCATAGATCTGAGCGTTGAGCCTTTTCTATGCAATATTTCAGATGTCACATTGGAACCTGGATGGCTGTATCCACATGTAGGTTGGACTATAATCTAAACAACTGGACAGATTAAATGTACATGGAAATGAGCAGTCTTACTTTTATAGTTTTATATTATACAATGAACAGTTTAAAAAGAAGGAACAGCTTGAGTTTCTCAAATGTACAGCCACTAGTAGCCTATATTTTATCCTCCTCCTGTTAAATCACATGGACTTAACACTCAAGCCTTGGGATGTTGCTGTTCCCTTCAAGGGAGATCACAGAGTATTAGAAGTGCCCGAACTGCTCATAATGCTCACAATCCAGAGATGGGCCACATAACCCTTTCAAATCCTGGTGTTTTTCCTAGAAATATATTTGAAATAAGATGGTACAATACTTTAACAGAGATGACACATGGCAACTCTGGAAACTATACATGTGGCCAATTGGGAACTAGCCCCTTAGAATAATCTGACCCAAAGACATTTTTAAATTTGGCTAGCACTTTTGTTTTTTTTCTTTTTGGAGACAGGGTCTTGCTCTCTTGCCTAGGCTAGCTCACTGTAACTTCAAACTCCTGGGCTCAAGCAATCCTCTTGCCTAAGCCTCCTAAGTAGCTTCAACTACAGGTGCACTCCATCACACCTAGTTAATTTTTGTTTGTGTTTTGTTTGTGTGTATGTGGAGACAGAGTCTTGTTATGTTGCCCAGGCTGTCTTTTTGTAAAGTCGAGGTCTCGCTATATTGCCCATGCTGGTCTTGAACTCTTGGACTCAAGCAGGACCTCCCAAAGTACTAGAACAACAGGCATGATCCACCACGCCCAGCCTCTTTTTCTTAGTTTTAAGAAAAGAAAAGAGATTAAGACACTTGCCCAAGGTAGAAGTAGTATTAGAACCCAAATGATCTGACTCCAAAATCCACCTCTCAACTACTATGGTGTATAATGAGCCCTTGAAGACCACAGCACATAATGTCAGTTATTTTCAGTATACAACGCATACATTCTAACAATACACATATCTTCCCATTATCAAGCCAATTTTATGTTCCTACAGAGAAGTCAAACTCAAATATTGAATTCAGTGTCTCAGGCCCTCGTGCATGCCTCCCTTCTGTCTGCCAAGACCCATGCATATTGTCTTCTTAATCCATGCATTCCCATACACAGGGGACTAACTCAGGGGCCATGTTGCAGTGAGAGGCTTCTCCTCTGTAGCCGTATTCACTAAATCTGAATTGAAAGTTTCAATATTTCCAAAGTTTGGCTAATCCAATCCTAAAACTCTTGCGGAATATACTTAGCCTAAATTCTAGAGAGTCAACAGAAACATGAGACTACCACCACAGCGGCTCCTACTCACAAAAGTTAAAAAACAAGAACATTCTAGAATCAAACATGATTTCTGAGTATGGGACATCTCAAGACACAGTTTCTCAAAATATGGTCAGAGGAGCTCCTGTAACTTAGGGAACTGGTTGAGAATACAAAATCATTTTCCCCATTCCAAATAACTATAGTTAAAATTTTGCTGGGAGCTTGTGGGGTCAAAAATAGCATTTTCTTTTCTTTCCTAGATGATTTTTAAACACCCTATTTTTTAAAAGAACCATTGGATTAAGTGCTAATTGTTTTTTATATTTAGCACATACATCCCCAAAAGCAATGGCAATTTTCTAATAATTAGATTTTAAAAGTACAAAGAAATGGAGATGAAGTTAATTTTAATTTTAACAATACATTTTATTTAGCCCAATATGTCCAACATAACATATTTTCAACATGTCACTATATAAAATTAGTAATATGCTTTGCATTTTTGTACTGTCTTTGAAATTCATTGGGCATTTTATACTTACAGAATCTCTCAAGCAGACCAGTCACCTTTCAAGTGGTCAATAGCCATGTGTGGTTGTTGTTTCCTAGAGAAAGCAGTTCTAGATACGCATTGTTACCAGCAATAGGCCAGAAGAGCATTGGTATTTTCTGGCATAAGGGAGTAGATGGAAAAAAATAAAATAAAATAAAGTCTTTTGAATTCCATCCTCACTAAGAGATTAATCAATTCTTGTCACTTGTTCAGGGTCCATTTCCACTGACTGTGAGGCTTACACCTCCGTGATTCAGGTCTTTCCTGAGGCCCTCCTTTTTCTTCCTTTTTTTGAACATTTCTATTATACTCTATGCTTCCCATTGTGTTGGCCCCACAATCCTGAATTGAAAGTGGCCTCTACTCAAGAACATAGACTCCACTGTGAGTTAACTTATCCCAGCAGAACCCTGGCTTTGTTTGCTTCAAGTTCTTCCAGAATTGTGCACACAGGGGCTCATTGAGAAGAATATTATCTCTGCCATGTTTCATTCTTCAAATCTCACCTTTCATCAGCACTGAAAATACAAAACCTTGGTTAAACTTACCCTTCTCATGGTGATGCAGACATTCTTTTCTGCCACCCATTTTCCTGCTCCAACAGAAAGTTGCCTGTCTTTTCTGGCATTATATATAACTCCCTCAGCCCTGGCTGAGGAATAGGATTAAGAAGAAAAATGATCCTGGAGTGGAGAATACAGGGCAGTCCGGCAGTATTTGTTGGCATTGCTAACTCAGAGGTTTGTACACAAAGGTTCTATCTTGTGGTGAGATATGTTAGAACTGAATCCCTGTCTTCACCAACACCATGGTACACTTACTGGATGTCATCCTGGTTCAATTGCTTGTTCCTCTTGTGAGGTTTTGCCCATGAATAGTTTAAGGTTCTTTGGTGATCTTACCTCTCAAACCTTATCTATCTGACTATTCACTTTGGTCAGATTAACTACACCAGATGTTGGTGATCAGAATTCCAAATTCTGAATCATATGTTACTAAGATGGGCTTCAGCCTCCAATCCCAATGTGGTCTACTCATGATTCAGTCAGGACTATGTGAGGGCCCAAGGATTTCTTTTGTCTAGGTCAGGTAGACTGGAAGACTATTCTGCAAGAACTGCAGTTTAAATTTGGATCAAAAAATTTTACTACTTAAATGGAGTGAAGGACAAGAAAAGATGAAAACAAGGCAAAATAAATCACAGGTGGGAGAGACATTTCTTGAAGAGGCCTAAATTTGAGCATACGTAAAACACAATCTTTAACCTTCTTAGGGCTGCAGTTGTGTTGTTGGAGCTAGTTTGGAGCATGAAAGCAGTATCGGAAGGATACACAGTATCCAAGCACTGTGTACATTTTATAATACCAGCCATGTTGGAGGTTGATACTTCAAAAATTCAGAATTAAGGAATACTAGGCCATTGCTGAGGCTTTAAAATTAGTCATCACCTCGAAAGTGTCTCCTAGCAAATAAAAAATGAGGAATAATTATAGGATAATTTTTGAATATCTTGCTAGATGGTAGAACAAATACCCAAGACAAACAATTTAAGAGAGAAAACCATTCTGTGGAGGAATGTGATGAGTTCAGTTTTGGTTCGTAGCTTTCTGAGATGTCTGTGATATCCAGGAATAGATGTCTAGTAAGCAGTTGGATATACTGGTCTGAAGCTCGAATTACAGAGTTCTAGGACAAGGATAAAGATTTGTGAGGCAGAAGCAGAAAAGGCAGTAGCTGAAAGTTCAAGATGATCTTTAAATCTTCTGCAACACCATTACTTCATAATTACTGCTTTTCTTGTTATTGATGACAAATTTAATTTAATTTTTAATGCATGATGTTTAAAATGGGAAGAAAGTATGTCATTCTTTTTTGTGTGTCTTCTGTAACACAATGCATTGATTCTGTGTTTAATTGTTCAGTTAAAGATTCTTTTTTAAAGATGTTAACTGGAGCAGAAAAGGAAAGGAACTAGAGTATTGTTGTGAGGATTCTGATGTAAGGCTCCTCAAAGTTCCTCTCACTTTCAGTCAGATGTTATTCTTTGACTTTTAATATCTTTGCTTAGGAATACTTCTCATAATGGAATTGACACTATACTCATAATATTTGAAATGTCTGTTGAAAAATCAAAATATCTTAGTCCCTTCCAGATCTCCTATTTTATATTATCCCAAACTAATATTTGAGACTCTTCGATTCCATTAAAGATGACTATTGAGGTAACCAACTTTACAGCAATTCTCAAACTTTAGTGTGTATATTAGTCACCTGGGTGCTTGCTAAAAATATAGATTTACAGCCATTCTCCAACTCTAGTTTTGATTCAGCAAGTCTAGTAAAAGACCAAGAGATTTGCATTTTAGTAAACAGCCATACCTGTGATTACCTGAATACACTTTGAGAAATAATATTTATTTTTTAACCTATCTGAAAGATTTCAGGATAAGTATAGAACAAGGTTTCTTAACCTGATATCCAAACATCCCCAAGGAGCCCATAGATAAAATTTAGAGGGTTCATGGACTTAGATGGAGAAAAATACATCTTTATTTTAAGTCTAAATAAACCTTAGCATTACATACAAGTAGATAAGAAACTGCAGTAATAAGAGTAATTCCTCTAATCTTGTTATCAATAGAAAATACAGAAACTTTATATGACATTAGAGCTGCTGTAAATATTTTGAAATGTCACTACTTTGAAATTGTTGTCATTATTAGACTGCCATTAGATTTCATTTATTTTAATCAAGAAGCACACATATTATTCTAAAATTAAATTTTAAAACATTTTGATAACTGTCTTAATAAAATTGATTTTTAAAATACTCCCACATATTTTTTGAAGTACTTAAAAATTATTACAATGAGATGTCCATAGGCTTCAATAAAATGTTAAAAAGGTCCATGGTACAAGAAAGATCAAGAACCTTAGTGTAGGAAAGAGTAGGCCCTTATTAAGACATTAAGGAGGTATTTTACTTAATTCCATGAGGAAAGAAAACGCACTAATACTTACACCTCAGATAAGATTTTTGTATCAGTTTCCGTTTCCTTTTCCCGATTAATTTTTCACTCTTCAATACCTCTTCTCATGGACTATACATCTTGCCCGATTTGTTTACTACTCCTCAATAGTTGAAAGACTCTGTTTTCTATCAAGGATAATAGCTTTTAATGACAGATCTCAAGCCCATTATGAACATTAATGAATGTCTGACATCTCTTAATGAGGTAGGCAAAAACTGTTATTATTTCATAGATGAGAAATTCAGGTCTAGGCAAGTTTGGTGACTTGTTGGTAGACCACCCAAGAAATTGTAGCTCATTTCTAGAATCAATACTTATTCCTTTCCCAGACAAACAATGTTTTTGATTTATCATATACCAATCTAGTACAAAAACAATTTATTTTGCAAAATATTTGGTTGACATAGGTATGGAAATAATCTTTCTTAAAGTAAAAACATTTGATTGCACCAATATTCACACTACTTCAACCCAGCAATGTATTTGCTAGGTTGTTCACTGAAAAATAATAGATGAGAAAGAAGACAAGCAAGAAGAATACAACTGAGCACAACTGAACAAATAAATAATTGAGAGAGAAAAGAAAAGTCCTTTTATAGAAAAATTCCAATTAATACATGTAAAAAAGAATGAAGAAAATAGGAAATTTCCACCAGGCAAACACCACATCGTCACAGGCAAACACACTGAAGGATTCTAAAATTAGTGGGCAAAAGTTTGAAGAAAAACAGGATATTTACATAGTCTCAAATTATTTCCCCCTAAGATATTTACTAATGATGGGGGAAGAGGAATAATTACATGGAGAAATTTGGCAGATACCATCATGTCTCTTTGTGTTCTTTAAAATTATTAGGTTTTAAAGTAACTTATTAACGTCTCTCTCAAGAATTCTCTTCCTCCTTATTTTCTATTTCTATCTAGATAATTAATAATTAGCCATATAGAACTTCCACAAGACTGAGAAAAGAGTACATGGAAAACATGTTTCAAAACATAACAAAACAAAAAAAGACGACAAAAAAATTAGCCAATTTCTTGAGCTAGAATTCTCAGAATAACCTTTGGCCTCTCCCTCAAGACTCACCCTCCCTCCCTCCCTCCTTTCCTTCCTTCCTTCCTTCCTTCCTTCCCTCCTCCCTTCCTTCCTTCCTCCTCTTCTTCCTCCCTCCTTCTCTTCTTTTCTTTCTTCTTTCCCAGACTTATTTGCCAGATGCTGTATTAGTCATTGACAATACAATTGTGAATAAACAGACACAGGTCCCGTTCCTTGTGGAGTTGACAACATAGTGGGAAATATACATAATCAACGAATAACATAATTATCACATGGGAAAGGTACCATAAAGAAAATGTATAGGATAATATGGTAGAAATTTACTGATATAAAGGGATTAGAGGAAACTAATTCAGCTAAGCTTTCTGATACTGAGACCAGAAAGATGAGAAAGTTAATGTTAAATGCTGCTAAAAATCAATCAATTATCAACATTAAAATCTTTTGCTGTGAAAAAAACACTGTTAAGAGAATGAAAACACAAACCCGCAGACAGGGAAAAAACATTTACAGAATTTATAGGTCACATTTCTTTTTTTTTTTTTTTTTTTTTTTTTTTGAGTTGGAGTCTCACTCTGTCGCCCAGACTGGAGTGCAGTGGCCTCTCCTGGCCACTGCAGCCTCGACCTGGCGGGCTCCGGCGATCCTTCTGCCTCAGCCGCCTTCCAAGTAGCTGGAACTACAGGCGTGCGCTATCACACCCGGCTAATATTTTGATTTATTGTAGAGATGAGGTCTCGCCAATTTGTCCAGGTGGGTCTCGAACCCTCGGGCTCAGGCAATCCACTCACGTCAGCCTCCCAAAGTGCGGGATTAAAGGCTGAGCCACCGAGCCCGGCTTCACATTTCTTTTTTTCTTTTGAGTTGGAGTCTCACTCTGTTGCTCAGGTTGGAGTGCAGTGGTGCAATCATAGCTAAATGCACACAACAGCTTCAACCTCCTGGTCTCAGGCCACCCTTCTACTTTAGCCTCCTACAGGCATGTGACACCATGCCCAGCTAATTTTCTGATTTTTGTAGAGATAAGTTCTCACTATGTTGCCTAAGCTGATCTTGAACTCCTGGCCTTAAGCGATCCTCCTGTCTCGGCCTATCAAAGTGCTGGGATTATAGGCCTGAGCCACCACACCCAGCTTGTCTCATCAGTTTTAAAGACACATTATAAAGCTACATTAATAGAAACAGCATGGTACTGGTGCAGGAATAATCATTCAGTTATGAGATATGAGTGGTTTCTTCTTGAGGAAAGAAGAACTCTTCCAGTACGGCATATAGTAAATTTTCCACTCTTCCTTCTGGAAAGTCACTTGAGACCATTTGCCAGGTTACCCGTGAACTGGAAAAAGGGAAAAATTCAGATTTTACTGAGATTACTAAAATAAGCTTAGAGTTGATGCTAATTTCTAGAGAACCCAAATGCCCTTTGGTCAAATAAATAGAATGGAGATTTATAGAGGATAGATAATAAAAAGAGCTTTGATCTGATTTCTTCTCACAGTAGGACCAGTGGTTCACACAAACAGCTCTATGGGAATTCTCTTTGTTTCTGAATTTGTTGTTCCCAATGATACACTTGAAAACCGGCAGTGTGTTCACATTGGTTTCATGACCTGGGGAATGATGACCTATTATAAGAAGGGCCAAGTAGAAACCACTAGAATTACTCTGCTTCACCAGGATATTAAACCAAAAGCAATACTGCCTCCCCAAGGGGAACTGTGGAGATTAATGCCGCCATGAAATTCTTGAGGGATATGGGAGTGTTGACTTAGCTTGTGCCGACGTTAGTGGGTTTTTGGAAAGTGATAGAAGATTTTCATAAACTTATCAGGTTGTGACCCTAAATGCTGCTACTTTTATAGATACCGTCTTTCTACTGGATCAAAATAACAAAATCTCTGACACCTGGTATGCAGCTATTGCTCTGGCAAATGCTTTCTTCTCTCTTCCAACCAAGAAGCAATTTGCTTTCACATGAACAGCACAAAAAAAAAAAATAGACAGATAAATAAATAAATAAATGTGTTGTTGCTATTAGCTCCAAAACTCTCTGTCATAATCTAGGCTGCATAGCTTATGAAATCGGGTTTATAGATCTGTTGAGAAGGTTTAGTAAGGCATACTTGTGCTGGAGGAAGGAGACAAATTTCATGAAACTTGGTGAGTTTCAAGAGCCCCTGAGATCTGGGAAAAATTGAGATCTCTTCTCCAAAGTAAAAGTTAACTTGCTGTGTTTTCTACCCACCAACATTAAACAAGAGGTCTAATTCTCTATGGGTCTCTTTGGGTCTGGAGCCAACATGTGCCTCATTTGAGTGATTTGTTTTGCCCAATTACCTAGTTTCGAATGGGCTCAGAGCAAAAGAAGGCTCTGAAGCTGGTCCGGGTTACAGTACAAGCTACTCTACCATTTAGGCCATATGAATCAGCAGTTCTGTGGCTTTGAGAGCTGTTCTATAGAGCTTCTGGCAAACCCTCATGAAAGAATGACAATGCGTGCATGTAAGTTTTTAAAACAAATCTATGCAGATATTCATTCTTCTTTTTAGAAATGACATCGTTCCTGCCACATAGTGCTGAGATAGAATATCTGATCATGGGACACCAAGTGACCAGGCAATCTGACATGACAGTCAGACTGGGTGTACCTGATTTCCAAAGCTCCAAAGCTGGGCATGAAAAGCAAAACTCCATCAAAAAGTGATAATGGTGTGAGACTGAGCTCAAAGAGAAACTGAACATAAAGTTTGCATGAGTTGAGGTTCAGACTCTCACTACACCTACTCTCACTGCAATGCTGCCTTTCCTTCAATTCACATTTGTGACCTTATGGGGAGTTCCCTCTAACTGAGAAAGAACACACTCAGGCTCAGTTTATAGATGATTCTGCATGATACTGACACAGATGGAAGTGAATTGATATGTAATTATCATCCAACTGAGGAGTGCTCTGGAATGATAATACGGAAATGAAATACTTCCACCGAGCAGAATTTCAACTAGTATGTCTGCTTCCTTGCTTCTGCCTAGGAGAATTGGCCAGAAGTGTGGATTACAATGGAAGTGGCAAGTGGTTGTTGCTGAAAGTTCAGGGACTTGGAAGATAAATGATTGGAGGAGTGGAGACAAGGAGATCTGGGCAAGAGGTATTTAGCTGTACCCCTCAGAATGCAGACAGAAAATGAGGATTTTCCTCATGGAAATTCCCATCAAAGGTCACTGACAGGAGAGTCTCACAGTTACCAGCTAGACAAGATGACCCATTATATGGATAACACTCAGCTTTTATCTTCAATCACAAGTGTTTAGTCAAGGGCTTATGAACAAAGTGGCCATGACAGAAGGAATAGAGATTATGCATGGGCTCAACAACATGAACTTACTCTCATCAAGGCTGATCTGATTAATGCTACTACTGAGTGCTTGCCTGGCCAGAAGCCTAGATCATTGCTGAGCCTCTGAAATAGCAGCATTCCCCTGGGAGACCAGCTAGCAATCTGCCGGCAGGTTGATTTCCTTGAATATACTCTCACTTTGGACAAATTTGGTTTTAAAGTTTGTGTTCTCTGTCTGAAATGTCTGTTAGCACCACCCAATGAACCTACTAATATTTTATTCACTATCAGGGTATCACACACAGGTGTTTCTCCAAATGTGGCCCAAGGAACCCTAGAGATCTCCAAAACCCTTTCAGGGAGTCTATGAGGTCTAAACCACATAAAAAATAGAATGGAGACATTACTTACCATTTTCTTTGTGTTCATATTTATTCTGATTGTGCAAAAACAGTGGTGGGTAAAATCTCTGTCCCTTAATACATATGAAGGCAGGGACACCAAATTGCATTAAGAGGTATAGAGTTCTTCACCAGTAGCCACTCACAAACCAAAAAATGTAGTTTCACATCAAGAATATATTGATGGGTTAGCAAAAATGATTAATTATATTTAAATTTTTTAAAAAATGGTGTCTTGCTATGTTGCCCAGGCTAGACTTGAACTCCTGGTCTTCAGGGATTCTCCTGCTTCAGCTTTCTGAGTAGCTGGAACTACAGACATATGCCACTGTGCCTGCCTAAATTTATTAAATCTTGACTCTTTAGTGAATGGCTTCTAAATACTCTGTGTGGCAAATAAGAAGTCATTCATATAGCATTTTTGCTGCATACCAGAATGTTTGTCTTGTAGAAAAGTACTCATGTGAGCTAAACTAGCTGCTTTTTTTTTTCATGGAGTACTATTTTACTAGAAAGAATAATTGGCAGATAAATTATGATTATTCAGAGTTAAGTATTCAGTAGATATTTTTCTCAAAAATAATAAAGTGAGTCTATCACTTCAAGGAAAATAACTGACAGTATTTTGTTATCAATAAAAAAATTAAGCCTTAAACTAAAATTTAGTATTTCGGAAAACTATCATAATAGATGAGCTTGAAAGCTTCATAATAAAGATTTTAAAAATAGTATTAGTGGTGATATTGATGAATGTGATTTTATTTTTGATATTGTATAATGAAATGTGTCACCATTTGGAAGGGCTGAATAGTTTAGTAAAGCTATGTTTCCTAAATATTCAAAGCATGATGTTACAAAATCATGCATGATGAAAGGTTCATTTAAAGTGCAAGATAGGGCAACCCCTTCGAATCCCCTCCCGCTGTGGAAGCTCTTCTGTCTTCTCAATAAATCCTGCTTTCTAAAAAAAAAAAAAGTGCAAGATATAGCAATAGTTTTCATGCAACACAGTATATTAAATAATAATAGGCAAAAGTCAAATTGAGAAAACTATTTCAATGCATTTTAACACTCTATAAGAAGTAAAAAGCACTTTATATTAATAAGTGTAATAGATCATTGAGCTGTTTCTACTTGTTGGGGTGTAAAAATGAAATATAGGTCGTTTAATTTTTACTTTGAAAATATTTTTATTTTATTATAGAGATGTAGGGTACAAGTGAGGTCTAACTACATAAGTAGGCTATATGCAGGTGAAGTTTGGGCTTCTAACTCACTCTTCCTGGTAGTGGACCAGACACTCTGTGTTGTGATGCACTCCCCACCTTCTTGTCATGTGCTCTCCCTCCTCTAGCAGTGACTGCTGATCCCACCCTTGTGGTAATGTGACTAATGTTCAGGGCCCACTTAGGAGTGAGAACATGCAGTATTCAGTTCTGTATTTCTGTGATAGTGTGATTGAAACTGTGCTGTGGTGAAGTTTCCTTTTCGACTCTGAACACTTTGTTGGGCAGATTCCAAAACCTTCTGGTCATCTTGTTATTAAACAAGTCTTGAATCGTTTAAAACCACAGCCTCATGTCTGCATTCCTAGCACCAACAAAGGTTGTGTTTCTGGCTAGTGGAAGTGACTTTAAGAAATCGGGTATAGGGAATTTGGGAAATGCTGCAAAAACTGTACAGTTCTTGAATAGCCAAAAACAACTACTCTGAATCCTACTTTTGCTACTCTCTGTGCTTTGTCTGGAGTGACAGATAGGAGGATGGGAAGAGGTGTGAGAAAGAGGGCTGGTTTTGCTGCTAGTTTGAAAATCTTGGGGTGGAGGAAACTGTCTTTTCACAATTTTTGATGTCTCCTTTTAGCACGTAGGATACTTTGCACTTCTAGACTTTAGCTTTAAGCTTAAACCTAGATTCAAGATATAGAAAAAGTCGACCTAATATCCTATTCTATAAGAAAAATACTAATACTACAACAGATAAAATGACCAAAGACCCTAAGCAGAAAATTCACAAAAATACAAATCGCTAATACACATTTACCATCTTAGGTAATCCAAAAAAATTGTAAGACCAGCATAGTTTTATATATTATAATGCCATTAAAAGTTATAGTACCGCCGGGCTTGGTGGCTCAGCCTGTAATCCCAGCGCTTTGGGAGGCTGAGGTGAGTGGATTGCCTGAGCCTGCGGGTTCGAGACCCGCCTGGGCAACCTGGCAAGACCTCATCTCTACAATAAGTCAAAAATTAGCTGGGCGTGGTAGCGTGCCTGTAGTTCCAGCTCCTTGGAAGGCTGAGCGGAAGGATCGCCGGAGCCCAGCAGGTCGAGGCTGCGGTGGCTGGGAGCGGCCACTGCACTCCAGTCTGGGCGACAGAGTGAGACTCCAACTCAAAAAAAAAAAAAAAGTTATAGTACCAAAATGTTTCATGTTTTTGTCGTGATAGGCACTTTCCATACACTGCTGATCAGACTTTAAAGCAGAAGAGCCAGTTTTGATGAAAAATTGGTGACTATGTCAAGAACCACAAATATATCCATACTGTTTGGCTTACTAATTTCTTTTCTAGGCATCTACTTAAGAAAATAATGTTAGATGCTATCAAGGATATATGAGCAAAGATAATCTTCATGAAATTATGAGTACAGATTACAACCACTTAAATGACTATAAAGAGAACAATTAAATAAGTTGTGGAGTAACTATATGAATGAAATATTATATAATCAATACAATAATGTCTTAAAATAATTTTATTTTTTTGAGTTGGAGTTTCACTCTGTTGCCCAGGCTGGAGTACAGTGCCACATTCACGGCCACTGCAGTCTCTACCTGCTGGGCTCAGGCAATCCTTCTGCCCCAGCCTTCCAAGTAGCTGGAGTTACAGGGGTGTGCTACCATGTCCGGCTGTTTTTTTTTTTATTTGTTGTAGAGACACGGTCTTGCCATGTTGCCCAGTCTAGTCTCAAACCCCTAGGCTTAGGCAATCCTCTCACCTCGGCCTCCCAAAGTGCTGGGATTACAAATTTAAGCCACCATACCCAGCCTAAAATACTTTTTAATTTAGAAATTTCTCAGAGTATAATATGAAATGAATAAGGTGAGATAAAAAGTTGAATGCATACTATGACCCCAATTTGCTTTTCAATACTATATAAACATATAAAAGTGGAAGTAAAAAATTTCTATGATCATGTTAAAGAAATATTAAATGAATAAGGTGGAATATAAAACTGAATGTATAATATGAGTCTAAGTGTGCTTTTTAAACTATACAACATATGAAAAAGATTGGAAGAAAAAAATTGGTACCATCATATGTATTGTTTATGTCATTAAGATATATTAAAATTAAATAATTTTAAAATAATAAAATAGTCACTTGTGTTTTTCATATTTTACTAAAACATTTAAATGTTTGTATCTATTGGGAGGTAATATCATGACACTAAAAATATTTATCAAAGTCAGTGCTAGCCTAATGAATATCAACAGATAAAACATAATCTCTATTTAGGCTCTAGACTGAGGAAGAGACTATATACATATAAGTTAAATACACATAGAATATAATGAATTATCGGTATTGAGAACACAGGAAATGATGTAGGAGTTTGAATTTTAAGGACTGATTGTTTTTAAAAGGGACAGTGGCAGTAGAGGCTGTAAGCTGTGAAGAATGGATAGTTTTTTTTTTAAGATGAAAAGATAAGGAAGAAATAAAAACAGAATAAATAATATTAAAATAATATTAACAGAAGCTTAAAATTTGCTTGGCAGTTGTATTACTTTCCTAAGGCTGCTATAACTAAATAAAAGTACTAAAAAATTGGGTGACTTAAAACAAAAGAAATGTATTGTCCTACAGTTCTGGGGGCTAGAAATCAAGATGTTGGCAGAGACATGCTTCCTCTGAAACCTCTAGCGGAATCCTCCCTTGCCTCTTACTAGGTTTGGGAGGTTTGCTGACCATCTGTGGCGCTCCTTTGCTTGTAGATGCATCCCTTCAATCCTCCATCTTCGTGTGGCATTCTCCCTGCCTTTACATCATCTTCCTTCTGTTCATGTCTGTCTTTGTGTCCAAATTTCCCACTTTTGTAAACAAAGAACACTTTTGTAAACAAAGAACACCGGCCATATTGGATTGGGGCCCACCCTAATGACCTCATTTTAACTTGATTACCTTACCTCTGTAAAGACTCTATTTCCAAATATGGGCACATTCTGAGGTGCTGCGGGTTGGGACTTCAACATAACTTTTATAACAATAATTTGGGAGTAATATGATTAAGTTCGGAGTGAACTACTAGGGCAGAGTATAAAGACCTTTGAATACCAGGCTTGGGAAGTTAATTTTTAAAATAACATACAAATAGGTAATGGAGAACCACT
Organism: Tarsius wallacei; assembly: GCA_963574415.1. Lineage (NCBI taxonomy): Eukaryota > Metazoa > Chordata > Mammalia > Primates > Tarsiidae > Tarsius > Tarsius wallacei. Next base: position 38,727 of record CAUYQG010212955.1, on the reverse strand, counting down.
GGAAACTGTGGAAGAAGTGAGACAGAGCTGAACCTCTCTGTTAAGTTCCCACTGAAATAACTGAAAGGTTTATTTGTTTTTTGGTTTGATTTGATTTGGTGGTAATGAAGCCATCCGTTTTTAAACAGGTAAGATGTGAGAAAAATGTGGACGGCAGAAAGCAAATAGTGTCAGAAAGACAGAGAAAGAACAGAGGAAGCAGCAGCATGGGATGGTGGAGGGAAGCTCTGTTCTCTCTAGAATTCTGGAGAAGCTCTGGGCCAAATCCATACAAAACAAAACAACAAAAAAGTGGGTCATGGAGAAATCTGCAATGTTTTATGTATAAAAGGTGCCAAAAATGTCTATGAACTGGAAAGTGTATTCCAAATTTACACAGAAGACATTGTCCAGTGACTGCAACTGTGGTGACTCATAGCATAAGACCTATAATGAGCTTAATTTTCACAGACCACATGTTGGGCAATTGTCCTTGGTATATGGCTTTATTATGACATCATTCTCATTTAAGAACGACTTTATGTCTGGAAAATTCTACTCTATACAAATTATTTATCTGTAGCTATTTTGCATGAAATCAGAGAAAAAGCCATTCATCATAATACTAAATGCCTTGGTAAAAACTCTAGGGCAAGTACATTTTAATTATAGTCTAAAAGTTTGAATTCTGAATGTGAGCACACACTTGACAGGTTAAGGTACAGAGTTGAGTTTTTATAGAGGCTTGACTGTTCTCTCACCTGAAATGTAAACAGTCAGGATTTCTACTCCACACTTATCTCTGAAACAGTCACAATAAGTGGACTTTGAAAAGCCAACATATTTTATAACTAAAACTAGTTTAATGTAACACAGTTTATATTTTTAGGCATTGGAAAAATACTTTCTTCCCTTTTATTCTCAAACATTTCAGATTATTTATTAGAAATGTCACAAAATATTAGAAAAAAACAGGCAATAAACAAAATCTTCAACTGTGGTTAATTGCTGAGATTTTTATATAAGCTGGAAAATGGCTTCATAAGTCCCTATTCTTTGCCATGGGAATTATTTCCCTGTAATTGCTTTATTACAAGAAAGAAAGGTCTATTTAGATACATCTTTAGTCAGGCTCGGTGGCTTAGTCTGTAATCCTGCGAGGTGAGTGAATTGCCTGAGTCTGCAGGTTCGAGACCCGCCTGGGCAACTTGGCGAGACCTCATCTCTACAATAAATCAAAAAAATTAGCCGGGCGTGGTAGCGCACGCCTGTAGTTCCAGCTACTTGGAAGGCTGAGGCGGAAGGATTGGCGGAGCCCAGACGGTCAAGGCTGCATTGGCCGGTAGCGGCCACTGCACTCCAGTCTGGGTGACAGAGTGAGACTCCAACTCAAAAAAAAAAAAAAAATACATATTTACTTGGAAGTCTGTCAGTAGTGGAAAGAAGGTAAATCTATGTGAATAATGATTTATTTTAACTTTCAGATCTGCTTTCAAATTTTAATTGAAACTGATCTGAAATCTCTCACCTTCCTCCATCCTTTCCTTCACCTGAAAGCTTAAGCATAGTAAATATAACTACCTTTCACTCCAAAGAGATCATTTCAAGTTCATGAAGAAATGAGTTAGATGACAAGTCAGGATTGAAGAGATTAATGCCTAGTTAAAACCTCAAGACGGTGGGACTCAGATCCATGCCAGATGTATTTCCATATAGTTTTGTAGAAAAAGGTCCCAGTGGGAGCAGAGACTTTTTGATAGTCAGGTTCATCTATGGCAATTTAAGTATTCTTTGGGTTGGCCTGGATTAGGCCTATCTAAGGACCTAGTCTGTTGCATGGTTCCAACCTAAGGTAGATCTATGTTTTATTAAAAAGATACCTGCTCTTGTATGTTTTTCTCAGCACTATTCACAATAGCAAAAACATGGAACCAACCTAGGTGCCCGTCAACAGAGGATTAGATAAAGAAAATGTAGTACATATACAACATAAAATACTATGCAGTCATAAAAAGAATGAAATCATGTCTTTTGCAGAAACATGGATGCAGCTGGAGGCCCTTCAGCAAATTAATGCAGAAGCAGTAAACCAAATACCACATGTTCTCTTTTATAAGTGGGAGCTAAACAATGGGTGGGGACACACAGATCTAAAGATGGGGACACACACACAGACAACAGACACTGGGGAGTCCGAAAGGGAGAAGGGATTGAGAGAGACTAGGGCTGAAAAACTATCATCTGTGGGTTCTATGGGGTATTGTGTTCACTACCATCTGGGTTCTGTAGAAACCCAGACCTCACCATCACACAATATACCCCTGTAACAAACCTGCATGTGTATCCATGAATTTAAAATAAAAAAAAAAAAGTAGATCGAATCTCCTTTTACGTTGCAAAACTTTTCTTCTTAAGCAATAGAGTGAATGTTATTAAGAATATAAGTGGTCAGGTGTGATGGCCTATACATGTAATCCCAGCTATTTTGGAAGCTAAGGCAGGAGAATGGCTTGAGTCTAGGAGTTTGAGGCTGCAGTGAGCCGTGATCCTGTCACTGCATTCCTGAACTCCAGGTTGTGTGACAGAGACACTGAAACAATCAAACAAACAAACAAACAAACAAATGAACTAAAGAGGTGCTTTTTCCTACTGTAAGTTGAAAGGGGAAGAATAAAACATCTTTTCCCAAACAAGAGAGGAGTGGCTAGCAATCTATTTCTAAAAGCCTGAGTTAGAACTTCTCTTTCTGCCTCTACTTTGTCAGGAAAAAAGCAAACTGGATTACCTGAGAGGAGGAAAAGATCAAAACTGAATTTTAGAGTTGAACAGATGAATGTAGCCATTCTTTAACCAGGTAACTTCCCAGACACGTAGTGACCGGGGTGCACACTGCCTCTTGCGGAGCTGAGGGTGGGGGTAGGGAGGCAATCCCCAGAACAGGCGCATGGATGCTGTGGCTTTGAGAATCACGGCAAATTTCCCTATGCCCATAATTGCCATGAAAACATGTGCTTCTGGTCTTCTGTGGGCATCACATGTTTAGATGATGACAGAACACAGACTGGATTCTTTCTCCAGTTATCAGGGCAGCATTAGTCCATCCCAGGGAGTGCTTTCTCTCCTGCCTTCTCATGATAACTAATATCTGCTGTTTTTACTTCTCTGGTGTGCATAGGCGTGACTCTAAATTTAACTTGATACAGGAAAATAAGGCAATGTAATGCCTTCTGTGTTTGGGTATATAAAAGACTTTTGCCTTCTAGAAGGTCAGGGCCAATATTGTTTTAAGGTTAGGTTCACACTCTAAGTTGTCCTCAAGATTCTCGAAGTTATTCTGGAATGTTTGTTTCAGAGACATAATATTATTGAGTGATGGGTTAAGATTGTGTATATAACATGGTCATAAAATCCAGGAGGATAGTAGATCATTCAGAAGAGACTAAAATTTGCTACACATCGACTATGTTAACATACCTGTCTTTCATATTCACCCATTATTCTTTTTACCTATTCTACTTAACTTCTTGTGTCCTTTGTTTTCTGTGTTATTATTAATCTCTCTTTAGAGCAGTTTAAAGCTAAATATCTAAGGCCAGTAAAGTAATACAGAGAGCAAGTGGGGCTGTGTTGGAAGATGATAAGTGGTAACTGGCTCTTGGCTTCAGGTTCAGGGTTGAAAATGCAATTGTGTGCGTGGTGGGGGACAATATGGAGTGTACCCACTTTGTCTAAGGAGAGTAGTCACTACTCAGGTGTTAACCTTGTTGGAAAGTGGGGCAGAGTTGCCAGACTTTGAGACTTTTCCAGAGAAGTCGGAAATCTTGTTCTTTTTCTATTTTATTTTATTATTTATTTATTTTTTATTTTTTATTTTTTTTTGAGTTGGAGTCTCACTCTGCCACCCAGACTGGAGTGCGGTGGCCACTCCCGGCCACCGCAGCCTCGATCTGCTGGGCTCCGGCGATTCTTCCACCTCAGCCTTCCAAGTAGCTAGAACTACAGGTGTACACTACCACGCCTGGCTAATTTTTTGATTTATTGTAGAGTCTTTTTTTTTTTTAATGTTAATACCCAGCATTTAAAAATATTGGCAATTCAAATTAAAATCTTAGAATCATGGTACTCCACCTACAGACTGGCAAGGTCAAATGGTGTGGTGTGGGGAAATACATGCTCTCATATATTGCTGGTGGGAATGTGAGTTGGGATTACCTCTATGGAGAGCATCTAGGCAATACTTATCAAAATTAAACATATAGAAATTCACATATTCTTTGTCAGCAATTCTACCTCTCTACATATATGCTTGCACGCTTGCAAAATGATACATGCATGAGGATATTCATTGCATCACTTATCTAACAGTAAAATATTGTCAGCAACCTAAATGTTGACTGGGTGTGGTGGCTCAGCCTGTAATCCCAGCACTTTGGGAGACCAGGGTGGGAGAATTGCTTGAGCTCAGGAGTTTGAGGCCAACTTAGGCAACATAGTGAGACCTCCTCTCTATAAAACATTTTTTAAAAGTAGCAGGGTGTGGTGGCATGCACCTGTAGTCCTAGCTACTAGGGAGGCTGAGGCAGAAGGATCACCTGAGTCCTGGAGGTTGAGACTGTTGTGAGTCACAATCATACCACTTCACTCGAGCCCAGGCAACAGAGGGAGACCTGTCTCAAAAAAAAAAGGAAAAAAAACCCCATCTAAATGTATATCAAAAGGGAATTGGCTAAATAACTTATGATTCATAATATCATAGACTGTTATGTAGCCATTGGGATGAATGGAGGCAGCTCTATATGTACTGACATGACAAGCATTGTTAAGGAAAGCAATATGTGAAATAAACAGTCCATACTGTATGCTACCGTATTTAAAATTTATTTTTAGAGATAGAGTCTCACTATGTTGCTCAGACTGGAGTATAGTGACTATTCACAGGTGTGATCATAACTTGCTACAGCCTCAGCCTCCAATGGCTCAAACAATCTTCCCACCTCAGCCTCCCAAGTACTTGGGAGTACAGGCTCAGTCCAGCACAGCTGGCTTGTCATCTTTTCATTTTTTAAATAACTTGTCTATATTTCTCCTTAAAGAACACATATATGTATCTATATGTGTATATAACTGTCCTAGGATTTAGCACAGAGTCTTCCTTTAAGTAGTCACTCAATAAGTGTTCTTAAATGAGTAGATATATTTTTTCTCCTGTCTCACTCTTCGCATTCTATTTTCTTTTATTCTTGTGTTTCCTCTTTCACAACTCCAAACTATTCTTCCCCTAGGTCTCTGGTTCTCACTCATCTACTCCATTTCTGCTACCATCCAAAATAAGAACATGCATTTGCCATTTTGAGTCAAAGCAAAATTGTGACCCCTGCTTTGACATCGACAGACACACATGAATTTAGATTCGGACTGTTACTTACAGGTGGTGTAAACCTTTCCTACATTCTGAACCTCAATTTTTCCTGCTGTAAAAATAGAGATATGAATGCCTACTTGGCAGAATTATTGTAACACACACACATACACACACACACACACACATATACCCTTTAAAAAATGTCCAGTCTATAGCTTATAACATGCAAGTGAGCAATAACTCTCAATGTATTCTCAAAGAGATTAATAACAGTTAATTCACTCTAGGGCTTTAAGCAGTCACCTATCAAAATTATTGTTTAGATTCTTCCATCACAGTAGAGTGTAGATAATTAATAACAGTGCCAAGAGCATTTTTAATTTTAGTAGAAATTAAGATGTTAAGGCCAAAGGAGCAAAACGCAAATGAATATAGTTTAAGTATTAACTAAAAGAATTTGTTTGTTGTGGGAGAGGGAGCAATTCAACAGAGGCTTGACCAGGAACTTGGAAACAGGAAGCAGTTCAGGGAGTTCCCTTGATTGTGGCACTGTGGGACTGTTTAAGTTAAATATTGTTAATTAAGGCCTTGCACCCCAAGGGAGAAAAAGCAGTGTGGGCTGGAAGTGGCTGTGTGTTGGTAAAGCTACCTCTCGAGAATTTCTGAAATTCTCTGAAGATTTCAGAATCCATCCTGAGGATGGAATCTGAGAATTCCATATTTTGAGAAACCTCCCTTGCTGCCTCTCCTGCCTGCCAGCTGCTATCAATTATTTTTGAATACTTATTTATTTTTTTGTTCTATTAACACCAAGATCTACAAAAAAGTCCCCCAGCTAAACACAAGATAACAAAACTTGTACACTGACATTCTTCTTCAATGTTGTCTAAGCTTTGCAATACAGAAATTATACAAACTTCAAACAGCTGCGAAAATAGTATCTTTGGAAGAAAATAAATTTCTACCTTGAAACTAGAAAAAAGGTCATTTTTCTATTCTAATCCCGCCCTGGGGCAGATGGAAGGTGTAGAGTCACCATTTGCCACCTGGAAGAATGCCAGCTTTCCCTCTCCCTGACTACCACCTGGAGCTGGGCAAGCTGGCTTAAGACAGTCTTTTACCAGGTGAAAGCGAGATAAAAACACTGCTTGGAAAAACACTTTGTTCCTCTTTCTGCCAGCAGCTGAACTGGCCAAGTGTAAAGGCTTTTTAGGATTGCTTGTTCAGCCCCTCCAGTGAGAGGCAGGCTTGGGGATGGGACTGAAAGGATGGGGGTATCTGTCTTCTGTCTCTTCTGTGACTCTGGTGGGGAGGGAAGGAAATTTGTGGGGTCTCTTTCCTTTGGTCTTGGCCAGCTTGCTCCATGACAAAAATAACCAACTCCAAGGCAATCATTTGGACTGACACCTGGGGTGCAGGACTCAAGACCTTCTGGGAGAGCTTTCCACCAAGTGAGGGATGTAGGAGGTACACAGCTGTGAGTTATCAGCTGCCCAGCTGCTAGTGGAGAAGGCAGGTACTCTCATGTTCAGGGTGGTCGGTGCCCATCAAAAACAGGATGCCAGGCTTTGACACAATACTTGAAAATGCTTGAAGGTTGAGAGGGAAGGGCTCCTTCAGTTTCCATCTCAGGGGAGCTAGGGAGGAGCCTGCCACCAAGGCCTCCATGCTAAAGTTGGGGGGAGAGGTGGTACCTCAGACCACCAGTGACCTTTGGAAAAGCACAGCTCTTCTGATGGTGGAGTGCCCTGTCATGGTTTGAATGGCAGTGGAGGGGACTTGGAGGCCTTTGGATCCTTCTGAGGTGGTGGCCTGGGGCTAGCTGGGGGAAGAGGAGACCCTGGGCTTTAGGAGCAGTTATGGAAGATGAAGCCTATGCTGGGGAAGAGGGACCTCATCAAGCTGACAGGGCAGAAGGCTGAGCAGGTTGGGTTGAAATGAACTTTCATCTGGTAGGGACAGGAAGTCAGGACGGCCAGGTATGAACCTTGGGACCTGGGGCTGTGGCTTCTCCAAACACATGCACTCTTTCACAGGCTTCTGGAGGCCCCCATTTGAAGACATAGCTATGATTCGACTGAGGGGAGGCAGCAAAGGCAAAGGACTGAAGGTGACTGCTGTCTTCAAGAAAGGCCAAGTGGCCTGGAGAGGAGGCTTTGTCAATGGGGGTGGGTGCCAGCTCCTGTCATTGGGGGTGGATGCCAAGGCCATGGAGGAAGAACCGGCAAGGTTGCCAGGCACCGGGAGGAGGAGGGGATGATCAAAGCTGTCACTCTGGGAAAGCGCTGGGGCGTGGTGCCCATCAGGGATCCCAAGGGTTATCAGCAGCTCCACTTCACCCTGCTCCCTCACAAACGCCTCCTTCAGCTCTTGGTTGAATCCTCCAACCTCGGTGCAGACAGGGGCTGAGTCCCAGGGAAGGGGACTTTGAGGGGAAGCTGGGAGAGGATGCCCTCAGTTCTCTCTGCTCAGTGTGGTCCCCTGGAGTGGAGAACCCTGCGCTTTCTCTTTCTCACATAGCTCAACTTTGTCCTCTGCAGTTGTTGCTTCAGCTTAGTAATCTCTTTTTGGTGGTCTGTGCTGTCTCAGGACACCGAGTGCTTGTGTGTTCAGGAGCTGGTCCATTTGCCTTCTAGTCACAGGGGTGTCTGGGTGGCCTTGTCATTGGTGCAGCAGGTGTAGGCTACGTCAGCATTTCGTGGCCACTGGCCTAGAAAGTAGGAGCAGAGAATGGTGTCTAGGGAGAATGTACATCATACCTGGACCTGAGGTGGCTGAGGTCTAAATGCTGACTTTTCTAGTACTACCAAGCATGGGATATTGGTTGTGTGGCCATCCCCATCCTGGTGCTGGTGCAGCTGTTGCAGCTGGAAGGGGACTGTGAACTGTGACTCTGAGTGGCTGCAGCCCCCACCCCCTCTGCCACCCGGTCGCTTTGAGCCCTGGCCCCCAGGCACCTCTACTAGGCCATAGCTCACATAGCCCACGGAACTGCCTCTGCTGATCATTTTAATTATTGGCAAAGTACACTTAAAATGCACATCAAAGGCAGCCCTGAGAGAGATAGAACATTTCAGAAGAGCTAGAGATGGCCTAAACTGAGTAGAGGGAGATCTTACTCATATACATTGCTCTGGTGAGGAGAGCAGAAGAGATGGAAGAATTTGTCATTCATATAATAAAATACTTATTTTAGCATAAATTGGCAGCCAAAGGCTACAGAGCTAAAACTGTTCTAACAAGTTGCCTTTTGTTGATCTTTCAAAACAAACGGCCCAGAATGCCCATCTTAATTCGCTGTGTCCTGCAAGTGATTCTTGGCTCATATATTGCAAAGTTGGAGCAGGTTAGTTATAATAATGCCTTCCAAGCCCATTAATTTTAGAGTGCTTAATTTTCTTCTAAGGTGACTAGAGCACTTTTCAATTGCATAGTGTGTGTTCGTAAAAGTTTAACTATGATTTCAGTTTTCCAGGTGTGAAATGAAAAGTTTACACTATGGAAGCCAGAGTATGGATCATTTTAGCTCCAGATTCCAAGGAGCATCTTGTAAAGATGACGACCTGCAAACAAGGGAACGGAAGAAGTATGACTAAATTTGCTTAGAAAGTGCTGACAGAGCTAGGAGTTTCACCAGCATTTCCTGTCTCAAAAACAAGTTCTTCATTTGGTCTTCAATGGCAGTAAAACAGGGATCAGAAACTATTACTGTTTGTTCAAAAGCAGAAGCTAGAATCATTTCAAAGAAAGAGAGAGCAAAATTGAAACTGAAATGTCACTTCTACCTATATGCAGAGGCAGTGGAGCGTGTCCGATAGGGACTTCTTCTCCCTTGCTGTAAGTGAAATTTATTAACCACAGAAGTGTTTTACGCTTATGCCCTAAATCAGCATCTGTCTTACTGTTTTTGATACTAACCAAGTCACTTTATGAGTACCAGAAATAGTTCATAGTGGCTTTATGAAGAGTCTGGCCTTTCCACAGCGTGTGTATTCATTGACATTCCATCTGAAAGCTTTAGCCTGATTTGGTAATTAGACAAATGTGTACCATTAATCAAAATGCTCTATGAAATAACCAAAATCCCAATTCAAAGAGGATAACTACATGGTATACTGATGTTTGGGGTTTTTTTTTTTTTCTTTTTTAAAAAAATGTATAACCTTCTTGGGATCCAGAATCAACCCTGAAAATAAAAGCTTTTATTGGGAGGTTCCATTCATTTTTCTTGACTGTGGCGGACCATCTAGTATATCAGTCTACTTTAAAATTTCAAAGTTGGTGACAGAAAAGAAATAAAAATGGGCCAGACACGGTAGCTCACGCCTATAATTCCAGCACTTTGGGAGGCTGAGGTGGGAAGATTGTTTGAACCCAGGAGTTCGAGACCAGCCTGGGCAACATAGTAAGACCTCATTTCTACATAGAAAACCAAAAACCTAGCCAGCCATGGTAGCACGTGCCTGTAGTCCCAGCTACTTGGGACACTGAGGCAGCAGGATCACCTAAGCCCAGGAGGACGAGGTTGCTGTGGGCCATGATCTATGCCACTGCATTCCAGCCTGGGCCACAGAGTGAGACTCTGACTCAAGAATGGAAGGAAGGAAGGGAGAAAGGGAGGAAGGGAGGCAGGCAGGGAGGGAGGAAGGAAGGGAGGCAGGGAGGGAGGCAGAGAGAAAAAGAAAGAAAAATGGAGGGGATTCTCAAGGTATCATGGGTGTTAAGTTAGGAAGGATTATGCAGGGAGGCTGTTACACAGGAGGCAACGAACTGCCAAGAGACTAAACATATGAGGTACTTCCATACCTTCCTCAGTTGTGTTCTTTGACTGAAATGCACTTTTCTTACATCTAAATGATATTCTCAGTCATCAGGGCTCAATTCAAATATTACTTCCCTTCAGAAACTCTCTTATATCTGTCCCCAAATCCCAGAATTGCTGCTTTCTTAGTTTTGTTTCTGTAGCTCTTTCTTAACATATCATATTATTGATTTTTTATTTTTGTGGTTTTATCCCCTGATAGGCTCTGAATTCCTTGAGAATATGAAACTTTTATCTTTGCAATTTCCTTAATATGCACGTTGTCTAGTATGTAGCAGGAAATAAAAGCCTGTTAAAGGCAACCAATTTGAGAAAGGAAGTTGAGAACTGAAAATGACCTAAAATGCTCCCTACTTTCAAGTTATTAACCCCCACATTCCTCTGTTTCTCTCATGTCTGTCACTGCTTAGATGATGCATGATCTGACATCCCATCTATTAAGCCATCTTCAAATGTCAGAGTCTTATTTCTAACAGTACTACACAATTGTATGTTATTTTAAACTTTCCAAATCTCATTTGCATAAATTACCTTATTTAGTTCTTACAGTAATTCTATACGGTTTCTAGAGAGAAAACAGAAACTTAACAAGCATCAGTGACCTTGGACTAAAGCTCAGGTCTTTTGAACCCTCAGTATGACTTCATTTGATCCAAAGATTGTTATTTTTCTCTTTTTATTTTAAAATAGTTTCAAACTTACAGTAAAAGATGAAGAATAGTACAAAGGACATTCATATACTTAACCCAGATTCACCTATTGTTAACATTTTATCACTTTTGATTTCTCTCTCCACTCCCCATGTATAGAGAGAGCCATTTGAAAGTGAGCTGCAGACACATCATGCTGCATTATCCTTAAATACATTAGTGCATATCTCCTGTGGTATAATGATCCAAAAACAGAAAACTCAACATTGATATAATAGTTTAATCAACACACCTATTTAAAGTTTGCAAATTTCTCCAGTCATGCCTTTTATGAATGCTTTCTGGTTCAGAATTGAACAGGATTACATACAACATTTTGCTTTTACATCTCTTTAGTCTGGTTTAATGTAAAAGGGTCCCCCACTCTTTTTATTTTATGATTTTTTTAAGAGTTCAGAGCATTTATTTAGCAGAAAGGACCTTAATTTGAGTTTGTCTCATGTTTCCTTATGATTTGATCCGAATTATGTAATTTGGCGAAATACTATGTAAGAATAATACTGTTTCCTTCTCAGCGCATCACATTAGAAGGCACCTGATGTCAGTTTTTCCTTGGTGACATCTATCAGATTTCTCCACTATAAAGTTACTGTTTTTTATTTTTAGTTATATGCAAGCCCTTTATTTTAAAAAATATAAATACTGAGGTTGTTATATGAGTACATGCCATTAGTGTGCCCCAGCTCATAACCTCTTGGACCTCTTTTTTACTTCAGGCATTACTAAGGAAACCATCTTCAGCTAGCTGAAAACCAATACCGCTTTTCTCACCTGCACTTGGTATTTCTCTTTTTCTGCCCCACTGCTAACTATGGGACAGCAGGGATGCCTGTGGTAAGTAATAGGTCTGTGTCACACAGTCATATATTGTATATGAGAGAGTTAAAGCCGTCGGGGCAAATTGTGAGCAATCAAGGCTCCAGTGGATAAATGCTACTATCTTCTATCCCTTTGGACACAGTTCTGAGGCTCTTTCTCTATGGCTCTTTAGAGGGTCTTAATGGATTTCTCCCTGTGATCGTGTCCAACTTGAGAGACCTTCGTCCCCCTTCTATACTGCTTTCCTTTCTTCAGTCCTTCCACTCCTCATCCCTGGGATCACTTCCCAAAATAATCACTTGCACATAAGCCCTTGTTTCATGTTTTTCTTCTTCTATTTTTTTTAAGACCTAGACTAAAACAATTATGCCTACCTGTTAATAGAGTTAGTGGGTCAGTTGGTGACAAATTAGAATACAGCAGCACGAATACAGTGATGCTTCTTTCTTAGGTGCAGACCTAGATAGACCTTCCTTTTTACTCCCTAGACAAAGACACAACCCTTTCCATTTCCACATGAATGTCACTATGGCTCTGATTATGCTGTTGACATGTCAGTCCATGCTTCTTCTCTGCCCACTCCCAAAGCAGCACTTTGCAATCTGGAATCCCTGAGAGAGTGTTGCAAGAGAATGAAAAGGGCTTTAGTGAAAGTGATTGCTCTGCTCAGCAGCACACATCTCTTCCTCTTCTTTCTCACCATCCTGCCCTTCAACTTTCCTTTTCTCTCTGCTAGTGATTTTCCCTTTGTCCTTGCTCATTTGTCTCTGAAAGGCAACTCGTTCCCCTTTTGGAAAGAAAAGAAAACAGAGAAAAGATGAGACTATTGTTTGTTCCTTTTTAGTAGCAGAAAACCCGACTCTGTGTGTGTTTTTCCTAGAAGAAAGCAGGACCATGATTAAGCACCCAGTAAATAATTTGCAATGCTGATAAGATCAAGAAAGACTGGAAAAGCAACTTGTTAGATGTGCTGTGAAGAGACTACATACATGGGGCAGAAGGTTGGATCAAGGATTCTTTGTGGTCTCTTTCAGCTCTGGGAATTTATGCTCAAAATATCAACTTAGTTAAACTGGAGTGCCCACCAACAATCCAAGGGCAGAAATTTGCTCCAGATCTATAATCTAGCATTATTATCTTAAGGGGAATATGACAGAATGTAGTATAACACTATCAGTGTGACAAGAACACAAGTCACATACCTGCATAATTATAAAGGCAGAGAAGAAATTGATTACATGACATTGAGGCTTATTTTTCTGTCACTTAAAACCATGTGAAAATCATATTGTCTCATTATCTCAAATTTCTCTTCAATTCTATGATAGCCAAAGATAATCACTACATTTCTTAATTTCTATACCACGGAGTTCAACTGGATGCACTTGTTAGTCTTCCTGATGACCAAGACAGTATTTTACTGCAAAGTAATTCAGCTAACTACATTTTCTTGATTTTCACAAACTGCACTGGAAAGTGTGTGCTTTTGTTGGGAGGCCGAGGTGGGAAAATTGCTTGAGACTGGGAGTTCAAGACCAGCCTGGGCAACACAGCAAGACCACCATGTCTACAAAAAAACAAAACAAAAGCAAAAAACAAAACTAACCAGGTGTGTTGGCACATGCCTGTGGTTTAGTTACTTGGGAAGCAGAGGTAGGAGGATCCCTTGAGCCCAGGAGTTTGAGGCTGCAGTAAGCTATGATCATGTCACTGCACTTCAGCCTGGGCAGCAGAATGAGACCTCACCCCCCAAAAAATAATAAAAAGAAAAGAAAAAGAAAATGTGTGATCTTGATCATAAATCATGATGAAACTACAACAACCATGCAATGAAAGCTTGTGATTTGAATTGTCTGACCAGTCATAGAGATGAACGTGCATCAGTTTAGTCACTCTCTTTGCAGTGATGAAGGCATTCTTTCGGGAACTAGGAGAATAAGAAGCCTAGGACACTAGAACAGTCCACACTACCCAAGTAAGGTAACCAGCTAAGACACTTTCAAAGTAAAACTGAACAGGAAGTCACAGCAGATAATGCCACTTTCATTGCTGGTAATTACTGGCTTTACAGTTTTAATGCCTGGCTGCTATGGAATAAAAGGTAGATGGCAATTTATGCAACAGATCATTGTTTCATAGCGATAAAGAGGAGTGGCACTAAGAAATAGAATTTTTTAAAACCTGTGAAGTAAAATAGATTAAAAGTATTTTTAATAGGGTAGGCCTAAAAGAGCAGTGTCTTAATTATGGTCTCTTTTCTGATCCTTTCTTAAAAGATATTTCTACTGCCAGTGAAGGACTAGTAATAGAGGGAACACTAATTGTTGCATATAAGGTCAAAGAATCTTCCAAAATTGCTCAGAATACCAGAAGTCAGCTGTTGTTCTATTGGAGGCAATCGAAAATGGGTAGCTCACGAGAATGGGTGGGGGGCGGGGGGGGGGGGCTGGGAAGTGTTTCTGAATCACTCTACCACTTCCAGGACTAGGCTAAAGTAAACTGCATAATCTCAAAGAATCTCAGTTTTTCAGGGGGTCTTAATAGTCAACCAATGGCTGACATTCTTTTTGCAAGAGCACCACCAAGTGGTCATCCAGCTTGTGGATGAAAGTTACCAAAAAACAGGTTAGGAATTGTAAGAAAGACTGATAGGGCAGAGCAGTCTGAAGACAGATAAAAGTGAATCTTATATCCACAGAGAGATTCAGATTCAGGCTTCATGTTTAAGTAAGACATCTGCTTTTCTCCACCATTTGTTTTTGGTTATTTTCTTGTCCTTACCTGAACTATGCTTGCTCTTTGACCTCATGACCCCATATGCTTTGAGTCCTCCATTTTCTCCTAATCAATCAGTGCCTTCTGTCTTTCCATTTTCCCTGTCCAGTCCCAAACACTGGTGTCAGTTATGTAAATCATGCTTTCAATATTACTTTCAGGTCTTAATCTAGCCATCCTGTTTCTCTGACCCTGGAATTGGGCAGTTGAGAATTCCTGGAGAAAAATCATACAACTCTACTCTGCCAATTGATGTTACTATATGTTGCTGCTTTCTGATTAAGGCAGTCCTTTGTTATGGTCAAGGTACTTCTGATCAACTGACAGTGGCTGCTGCAAACATTTTCCTCTGCTCTCAAAGCCACCAAATCTTCTTACACTCAGCAGATGAGGATTCTGCCCATTTCACTAAGAAAAGCCTAGGGCATGAAGTGAAAGCTGGACTGTACTCTCTCTAACTTATGAAAGTATGTATTGGCATTTGTACTTCTCCTTCCTAATGGAGGAGGTGTCCAGTTCAAGGTTTATTTCTCAACCTGTAGATCGTATGTCATCCTCTTCTGCATCCTCAATGACTTTATTCTATCAATCATCGTTGCTTTCCTCTTTCACTTCAGAAAATAAACAGGACAATTAAAAGCAAAACCACTTTGATAGTTTTGGATCTTTAACTACAAACAAACAAACAAAAAAACCAATTGAGAACAACTTACAATGACCATGTTCTCCTTCCTCCTTCCTGAGTCTTTCTCCATTACTTTCTGTGACTCTATTCTCTCCCCTAAAAAAAAATATACTCCTTTTCAGTCTTTGTTACAGATTATTTTTTTTCCTCCTTAAGCAGTAAGTGTTGCCTTCTGCATAGTTCTATGGTTCTTCTCTTAACACACACATGGCTTCAACTCCCACCACTATTACATCACAAACCACACTCCTGCCCAATCTTTCTTTTAAGTTTGAGACTCAATTCTACACTTGGATTTCCAATAAAATTCACTGTGTCTAAAAGTGAACTTCTTTCCTTCAGATCTGCTCTTCTACTTGAATGCCATATTTTCATGAATAGCACAACTCTTCTGCAGTCCTCCGATCGATCCATCTCCCAGGGAGTCTTTCTGGGTTACTCTCACTCATACCTAATCAATCCCTAACGCTTTTGGCTTCTAATTCCTAACTATCTCTTGTTTTCTTATAACTACTCTTTTGATTATGGCCTTCTTAAATTCTCACATTAGCCTTCTTAAAACCAGATTTCCTTATGTATCACACGCCATTTCTTACAGAATGATCTTTCCAGAATGCTAATCTGGTCTGTAAACTTGGTTTCAGTCCTTTATCTTTTAGGATAAACTTCAAAACTTTACCTGCACTTTCTGTCTTTGGCTACTTTCCAAGTGTCACTGATGGTTACTTCCCTACTGCTATATTGTAAAATAATTAGGCTTCCAGTTGGAGAGGCTAGAATTATTTTTAATCTTACCTCAACGTAAGAATTTTAGGAGGCATTATTAATCATGCAGATTCTTGGACTTGTCCTAAACTTATTGAATTGGACTCCTCAGGAATGGGTAGGGCTTACATCTCTACTTATTTTTATGATCAGACCAATTTGTGATTTACTTCTTTACTATTTGTGGTCAGTCTATTTTTACTTATGCTGTTTCTTTTTTCTGCAATCCCCCTACACCTTGTTCTTCAATATTTTAGTTAGTGTCACTTAACAGGTGACTCTCATTCATACTTAGAGGTTCCTTTTCTGTGTTCCTATATCACCGAGGCCTATCTCTGTCATAGTGTTCAGCAGACTGAAAACAATATTTGACTGACTTATCTTACACCTGGTCTAAAAGCTCATTGTTTATCTTTCTTTTCCTAGTATCTAAGAGACAAATAGTAGGTATTTGACAAAAATTGCTTTATATGTAACAATGAATAAAACACATAATATACTTCTTGTTTTACATTTTTTTCTGTTCTTTTACCTCTAAGGATAAATATAATATGAATACTGTACAACTACTTGAAATACCCTTATGACTATGATTCCCTTAAAATCATATTATAAAAGGATATTTTGTATATGTGAAAATATTATAATCTACTGCTAGGGGAAAATAGGCTAAAAATGTATAATATAACTTTTCTGGTAAAAATTTAAAAAATGAATTAGGTTAAAATGTATATATATAAAATATGGAGAAGATATACAATGTAATTTTATTACTCTTTGGATTATGGAATAATGGATGATTTTTTTAATCTGAGAAAGCAGATAAAATTTTATATAGGATTTTTATAATTAAATATAATGTAATTTAATAATTAGCTATTATGATAAAAAGCTTATACATACTCTCTTCCTCAATCTACTTTGAAAATAGCATTCATATACAAATACGTGTACACACACTCTATGCACTAACAACAAAAATAAAAAGAATATTTAGGTTCTTTATTTATTATTATTTTTTTTTTGATTTTTTTTTTTTTTTGAGTTGGCGTCTCACTCCATCGCCCAGACTGGACTGGAGTGCAGTGGCCGCTCCCGGCCACCACAACCTCGACCTGCTGGGCTCCGGTGATCCTTCCACCTCAGCCTTCCGAGTAGCTGGAACTACAGGCGTGCACTACCACGCCCGCTAATTTTTTTGATTTATTGTAGAGATGAGGTTTCGCCTACCCAGGTGGGTCTCGAATCCGCTGGCTCAGGCAATCCACTCACCTCAGCCTCCCAAGGCATGGGATTACAGGCTGAGCCACCGAGCCTGGCTTAGATTCTTTAAAACTTAACTTTTCTATAGAAAGCCAAAAACTATTTAGTAAGAATAAACTACTGAACTGATAAGGAATAGAGTAAATATGTAACCATCATCAAAGATGATTCTCTACTAATTACAAAAAAGAATAGGTATGTTTGGAATCTTCTCATCTAGGTATATATGTCCTTGAGTGAACAGGGTTCAGGAGAGAGAAAAACTTCTTCAGGGAGGATTGTTTTCCAAAGACAAATACTGGGTGGGGACTTGAGTTTTCTGAGGATTATAAACCCGTTAAATACAAGATATTTGTGGCTAGGGAAATTTAGGCAAGATTGCCAAAAGAAAGCAGCTGTCTTAGAGTAGATTAAAAATGAGGACGGAAGGACCTAAAAAGTTAAGTTGATCAAAGTCTGTTAATCTACCTTGAAGTTGATAATCCTGGAAAACTTTATCCACCCTATGGTCTAAGTGTTTTTGCCTCCCCCCACCCCCATTTGTATGCTGAAATTCTAATCCCCAAAATAATGCTATTACGAGAAGAGACATTTTGGGAGATGATAGGTCATTAGGGCTCTTCCCTCATGAATGGGATTAGTGCTTTTGCAAAAGAGATCCTACAGAACTGCCTTGTCTTACCGCATGAGAATTCAGTGAGACAGTGCTGTTTCTATGAACCTGGAAGCAGGTCATCACCAGCCACCAAATCTACCGGTGCCTTGGTCTTGTGCTTTACAGCTTCCATAATTGTGAGAAATAAATGCTTATTCTTCATAACAGCAGTCACCAACCTTTTTGGAACCAGGGACTGGTTTCGGGGAAGGCAGTTTTTCCACGGACCAGGCTGGGTTGGGGGGATGAATTCGGAATGATTCAAGCACTTTACACTTATTGTGCACTTTATTTCTATTATTATTACATTGTAATATATTATGAAATAATTATACAACTCATCATAATGCAGAAACAGTGGGAGCCCTGAGCTTGTTTTCCTGAAACTAGGAGGTCCCATCTGGGGATGATGGAAGACTGTGATACCTGAAGTACGCTGCTTATGTCTAGTCTACTCTGTAATCACATTTTGGTTGCTGTCACTGCAGAAAGCCCTGCTTCACAAAGATACAATGTTGGAAATGGAAGCAGGCTTTTCTAAGAGGAGGCAGAGCTCAGACGGTAATGTGAGCAATGGGGAACAGCTGTAATTACAGATGAAGCTTCCTTCCTTGGCCTGCTCACCTCCAGCTGTTCTGCCTAGTTCCCACAAGCTGGGGACCCTTGCTTTATAAGCTATCCAGTTTATATTTTGTTGTAGCAGCTCAAACAGACTAAGACACCCACTTTTCTGTGTTTCTTGACATAGTGCTTAATTTTTCTTAAATGTTTTTGCAAATGTTAGTAATTAGGATTTACTCTGTAGGGAAACAAATTTTTAACAGAATAGGAATGGGAAATCGGAGCCACTTCTGTTCTTTCTTAGCTCTGGAGAAAATCTCAACAACATGGTCATATCTCATGGCACCACCCTTTACTGAGAGAAGAAGCAACATGAATGACAGAGATGTTATCTTAGAGGAAATATGTTAACTTTTCCCCAGTTAGTCTTATCAGTCCTAACTTTGCAAATGTCCTTAGAAGAAATGAAACAATAGCATATTGATAATTTTGACCCAAGGCTTTCTATAATAAATATCAACAAGTTTAAATTTCTCCTTCTTTAGCTGAAATAACGAGTCTTAAAATCTTTGTGTCACCTTATTTAGAAATTCCAATGCACATGAAAGATATTCAAACACAAAGTTAATATCCAAAAGCACTCACAACATAGCATGAATGGTTTTTCCTTTTGCATATTTTTTCATTGTGTATTTTAGATGCTATTATTTTAAGAAAGGACTTGTGAAGTTAAGATGTATATTCCACAAATATTTAATGCTTGGATAATTTTTCAAGAATAGTCCATATAATAGAAGCAAATTTGTATTTAAATACCATGTAATTAGTTCCAAATTAAAAGAATATAAAATATATTGTTCATTTATATAAATTACTTCATGCATTAAGTGTTAGTAGTAGAAAATATTGAAAGCCACAATACTCTAACAAATTGTGACTAGGGAATCTTAAAAAAATTATCACTTGGACAGAAAGGTTTGACATTTGACCTTTGATTTTTTAAAATATATTACTTACTCGGCAAGAGTGTCAAGTCCTGAATGAACTAATATTAAGCAGCTTCTTTCTCCTTTTATGCTCTCACAAAGCTGGAGCTACTTTGACAAGATTCAGTACCAGGAATGCTTTTTAGAACAAAAGACCTTAGCTTTTTTTTTTCTTGGCCTTATTCAGAATTAGCATGTAAATGGCAAGCAATGATTTATGATCAACTAATAAGACAAAACCTGAAATCCTCTGAAACATCCTTTGTTTTTTCATTTCTCTGGAAATTTTAGGTTTAATATCTTATATATTATTATAATCTATTTTAGGGGGTATGATACTCTTGTAGGGAAAATCAAAAGGCAAGGGGTTGGGAATTAAATTAGTTAAAAGTTAAATTAAGCATTACGTTTTGGGTTAAGAATAGATATTCACATTTTAATTTTATATGCAAAATTAAATGAAAGAATAGTTCATTATTTTCCAAAATTTCCTTTAATGTAAATGAGAGAAAAATGGAAAAACGGAAGTTTTGTGGTCATGAGTTTTGTCTTTACATAATGTAAACTCCTTGAAAACAATTTCCTGTTTAGCCAACACAGTGAGTTTTTGCACTCTGCAGTGTTTGCACATCTGGGTGCCTGAAGTTACCTCTATTGCAGTCCATTAGACTCTATCTCAAACTGACATTAGCTGTGCTGGCCATTCACAATTAGGTTCCTTTGGTAGTTAGATAGTTAACAACTTCCAATAGATGTAGGTAGATTCTATATGTCTCTTTCCCACAACCTGGGTATGAGTGATATGTTATATAAAGAAAGAAGTAAAGCTAGCCTCAGACTGAATTTTAAACTCAATGAACATTTATTAGCATGCAAACACAATACAGTTATATCCCTTATCTGTATTCTCAGAGAAGTCCAGCTTGCTTTCTTTTTTCAGTCCTCTGACAAGCAACTTACGTGGAAGTTTTGCACAAGGCAGATAAAATAATATCATAGCAGCAGAATTCAGGATCAGTGTACCTACAAAATATTTCTAGCTAATTCACATACATTGAACACCAGTCATTTCACCAATGCAAAATAATTTCTAACATATATTACATCAATTAATAAATACTTGGGTGACAGGAGATAGAGATAGTTGAAGGGCTCTTGAATGATCTTCCAAATGCTAACTATCACTGGTACAGTAAGTCCCCTGCATACGAATGAGTTTTGTTCTGAGAGTTCATTTATAAGTTCAATTTCATACCTAACTAACACAATAGGCTATATAATACTGTACTGTAATAGGTTTATAATACTTTTCATACAAATAATATAACAAACACAAAAAATAAAGAAAACATTTAAAACCTTACAGTACAGCACATGACAGCGTGCAGCAGATATTTATATGATTGGACATAACGCATTTTTACATCTTTAAAAATTTGTAGCTTAGCTGGGCTCGGTGGCTCAGCCTGTAATCCTGTGCTTTGGGAGGCTGAGGTGAGTGGATTGCCTGAGCCCGTGGGCTCGAGACCCACTTGGGCAACTTGGTGAGACCTCATCTCTACAATAAATGGAAAATTAGCTGGGCATGGTAGTGCGTGCCTGTAGTTCCAGCTACTTGGAAGGCTGAGGCGGAAGGATCGCTGGAGCCCAGTAGGTGGAGGCTGTGGTGGCCGGGAGCGACCACTGCACTCCAATCTGGGTGACAGAGTGAGACTCCAACTCAAAAAAAAAAAAAAAAAAAAAAAATTTGCAGCTTAAAGTTGTGTATGTAGGGGACTTACTGTGTAAGTATTCTACTTATGACTTGCAGATTAAAGCTTCTGTGTATGTACATTGTCTATAGTGATCTTTTTTACTTAAAATAAATATAACATTTCCCCCTAATACAATATGTTGCTTTAAAAACACTCTACATACATGGTCAAAATTATATTATCACACCTAACAAAATTACTAGTTTATTAACATTATATAATACCCAGTTCATATTTAAATTTCTCCTATCATACCTTTGTAGGTGATCTGTCTGAATCAAGATCCAGTATGAACATGTCTTGTTAAATGCTTGAGTCTCTTCCATTTTTCAAAAGTACCTTTTATGATGACAGTCTGACTTACTGAAGTACTCCTTGTCTTTGAATGAGAGTGTCTTATGCTGTTTGATCTTTTTCTTGTGGTGATGTTTTATTTGTTTCTTATCTTTGTTATCTAAATGTCAAGTCTAAAGAGTTTATTAAACTCACATTAAATATTTTTGCCAAAGTTAAAATCACAGATGATATTGTATACTTTATATCGTATCACATTAATGCCTGAAATGTCTGGTTGTTCCACCAGTGGAGAATCTTAAATTTGGCCATAGGATTAAAGGAATGAAAGTCTGATTCTTTCATTACAAAACTATATTTCTCAGATTGGGACCTAAATTTTGTGGCTGGAACTATGTGAATTTCCAGCTCATCAACGGTCATTTGCCTTTTTTTTTTTTTTAACACCAATTGCTAAGAGTTGGCTGAATTAATAATCTCATCAGGGCAAATAGTTATATTTATAACTCTGTCATTTATTTCACAGTTATTAGCTGACTTTCATCTGTCAAGTAGACTATTCCTTCATCAACTAGGGCTATTTAATGCTCTAGATCACAGTTTTTTCTAAAAAGATAGAATAGATGTTAATTCTTTTGTTTGAACAATTTAGAGATAGTTCACTGGATATATATGTCTTCAAAACTCTAATTGATCCTGTCCAATATGGCTGCTTTATAATGCATATTCTATTAATTTAACAAAGAATTCCCATTGTGTTTGTGCCAAAATGGCTGCCTGGGAACAATTACTATAGTGCATTGCATTTCTTATTTGTTTCTTGTTATGTAAATTCCTCTTAGTATCTAGAAACATACTAATCACTGTTCTTATTATATTTATTATATTTACTTGTAAGGATGTACTTGATTCATTTACTGTATTCTATTCCCATGGAATTCCATAATTTCTATTTTGTATTGTGACTTCATTTATAATATTTATTTGGTGCTGAGATGATTCCCACAAATTAGTCATATTCCAATGCTGATGTTCTGTTACTTTCCACCCTACTACCACTAACACTCTCTTTGGGTATTCAGACAGATCATGGCACTCTCTTTATATGACAACATTTGTTACAGGATAAAGACCAAGGATCTAGCATACCTGGCAGGAAATCACTTTTAGAAAATTTTAGTTAGTTGTAAGACTGACTTAGATTTGATAATACCTGGATTTGTCGTTAAGGGGTCTCTCTAGTTTGTCTTCTGGTGTTGTGCTGGAAACTGAAATAATTTGATGCATTGGGTTATGCCAGTGTAATACAAGAAACCAAGTGCAGTTTGAGAGATAAGGGCCTCTGTGAAAGGAAATTATGTTGCCATTCATCTTGAAAAATTTTACAATAAATTACAGACCACATAGCAAAACCTCCATAAAGTAGGAACACACACAACAGACTCTGAACAAATGTTGGTTGAATGAACTAATTTCAGCTCACTCATCTGTGGGAATTAAAGATCACCCAAAAGAACACACAGATGAGGGTTGAAAAAATTGTCTTGTTGAGATCTCTACTATTGACTGAGAGTTATTTTTTCCTGCAGGAAAGTGTGTCAAAGTCCTTTTGCCTTTTCCTGAAAATGTTTGTAACATAAAATACTGTCTCTCATCCTCTCACAGCAGTTTCTTACTGAAATCATTACTATGTTTCCAGGTCATTTTAGATATATTTCACAGCAAAATAAAGGCATTAATTGAAAAAAAAAATTCTGATGTCTATTAAATCTTTGTTCTATTGCCCATGTCTGCATGTCTGAAAATCCAGAGACACATTCTTTCCCTAATCACCTATACATATTTACATGTATACTCACTAAAACAAAGAAGACTGACACGGCGGTCGGAATGTCAATACAAATATATCTGCCAAGTAGAGCATATTGATTAGTCAACATGGTTCTTCTTCTCCCTTAACCCCACCCAAATCTATAGAGTTGTATTCAGGAGCAGAGAATCAGATGATTTTAATGACTTGTGTCATCATATTTGGTACTTGGCATACTAATTTTCATAATGGTGATTTAAGTGTCATATTACTACAAAGTTTTATACTTGTTAGACTGTGTCTTCCAGAAAGTGCTAGAGACAAAGAGCCACTCAAGTTAGGCTTTTCAAATTCTTTTCTTGGATAACAAAACAGCAGACAACTCCACTCTTTTCTATATATTCTTTTTCTTAAAAGATAAAAATAATGTCAATACAATTGATTGGGTTTAAGCTTCTCTGTTTTGACCATAAGAATTCTTATATATCTTTTTAATTTAGATTTACCAATTGTTAACAATTTGCCAAGCTAACTTTAACTCTTCTCTCTCTCATTTTTCCTTGTTAATATGAGAGATAAAGTTCTTGAATGCATTATAATTCATTAGCAGTATTATTATTTTGATGTTGAATTATCCCAAATTTGGCCAGAGGGAGTATCTTCAGACCAGCTCCTTTATGTTTTTGACATGATCATTTTCATCCATTACATTTTAATTACTCTTGATTTCATTTTGTGGAAGGTCTAACTTTCAGATTTGTTACTATTTTGCTATTTCTCACATGCATCTACTACAGATGTAAATGATTTGGTAAGTTAAGATAATATATTTAGGGCAAAATTTTAAAAAAGATATACAATTTAATATTCTTATATGCTGCGGTAAATTATGTCTTTTCAGAAAATATTCTTTCTATTACACTCAAAGACTGATATTGGAGATGATAATAATAGATTTTAATTGACTTTGCTTCTTGGTATAACTCTATCTGCAATACTTTGCTCATTACCACTTTAGTGTTCACTGTTTTATAGGATTGTTTCTTATAGATTTTTAAATTAGATGAAATTTAATATACCTTCAGGATTCTGAATCCAGCTGGAGGTTAAAAAAATCAAAATACCACATGAACTTTCATATGAAAAATCCAGTATTGTTCAGAAATGCTAAATTACAGGACTTTCTCAAAGGATTTTCCTGCTGAAAGAAGACCTTAAAGTGCACACAATACCCAATGCTTGCCTTTTTCATTGAATGGCTTGATATGTGTTACTTCTAAAGGAAGCTATCTCTTCTTTATAGTCCTTTCAAAATATTTTCTATGTCTGTCACTAATGTTTTTGCTTTGAAATGGAGAAAAATATATTTAAGAACTGAGTTATTCTCATGTCATAAATGAGATTTTGAGTCTTTCATTCTAGGGGATATCATTTATGTCATAAAGCAATTTTTAGCTAAAATGTGTACAGTTACCCTGACGGTCTAAGTATAATTTCCCAACATATGCAGGTAGTCACTTGCTCGAAAATGGCTCTGGGGAGTAAGGAGGTTTTGCTTCTAGGTTCAGATCTTTTCTTAACCAGCTCTATTATTACCATAGGCAAATTATTTGATAAATAATTTTTGACAGAAAAACCTCAAAATATGTTAAAAATATTTTTGACAAAAAAATCTGGAAATGTGTAATATATGGCAGTTTCAACTTAAAAAAAAGTTTCAGGGTACAAAAGTCAATGTGGAAAAGACAGTTGCATTTTCATACCCCAACAACAAACAGGCAAAGAACCAAATAAAAAGCACAATCCCATTCACAATAGCCACCAAAAAAAAGAAAAAAAAAAAAAAAAAGAAATACCCTGGTATCTTCCTAACCAGAGAAGTGAAAGATTTTTACAATGAAAACTAGAAAACACTGCTCAAAGATGACACAAACAAATGGAAAAATATTCCATGCTTATAGATTGAAAGAATCAACATTGTTAAGATGTCCATCCTACCAAAGGAAAGCTACAGATTTAATGCAATACCCATTAAATTACCAGTATAATTCTTCTCAGACCTGGAGGAGACAATACAGAAATTCACATAGAAACACAAACGACCATGAATAGCTAAAATGATACTCAGCAAAAGAAACAAAGCAGGAAGTATCACACTTACAGATCTTAAACTTTATTATAAGGCTACAATAATCAAAATGGCCTGATATTGATACAAGAACAGGCATATAGACCAATGGAACAGGGAAGAGATCTTGGAAGCAAATCCTCAATTTCTCAACCAACTCATCTTTGACAAAGACTCCACCA
This sequence comes from Tarsius wallacei, assembly GCA_963574415.1. NCBI lineage: Eukaryota > Metazoa > Chordata > Mammalia > Primates > Tarsiidae > Tarsius > Tarsius wallacei. The sequence continues at coordinate 13,177 of CAUYQG010212955.1, read as the reverse complement.
ACAGCCACTGGGGGAGTGGATAACCTATTTAGTAAATGGTGCTGGGAAAACTGGCTCACCACATGCAGAAGGATGAAACAGGACCCCTACCTATCACCATACACAAAAACCAACTCTAGATGGATCAAAGACCTAAATGTAAAACCTCAAACTAGAAGAATCTTAGAAAATACAGGAGACACCCTCAAGAAAGTTGGAATAGGCAATCAATTCCTGAATCATAACCCCAAGTGCCCATGCCATAAGAAATAAGAGAGACAAGTGGGACCTCATCAAACTGAAAGGCTTTTGCAAAGCCAAAGAAACCATCAAGAGAGAGAGAAGACAGTCCATAGAATGGGAAAATATATTTGCCAACTGTATATTGACAAAGACCTGACATCCAGGATCTACAGGGAACTCAAATGTGCCAAAAGGCAGAAAACAAACAGCCCTATTAAAAAGAGGGCAAAAGACATGAATAGACACTTCTTAAAAGAAGACATATGAGCAGCTAACAGATACATGAAAAGATGCTCAGCCTCATTAATCATCAAAGAAATGCAATCAAAACCACACTAAGATACCACCTAACTCCAGTCAGGAAGGTCATCATTAATAACTCAAAAAACAACAGATACTGGAGAGGACACGTAGAAAAGGGAACACTTCTACACTGTTGGTGAGTTTGTAAATAATTACAACCTCCATGGAAAACAGTATGGCACTTTCTAACAGATCAAGAAATTGACCTTCTATACGACCCGGCAATTCCCCTTCTGGGAATATACCTGGAGGAACTCAAATCATTCTGCAAAAAAGATACCTGCACACACATGTTTATTGAAGCACTATTCACAATAGCAAAAACATGAAAACGACCGTGCTGTTCAATGAAAGTGAACAGAATAAAAAAAAGTGGTACGTATACATGATGGAATATTACACAGCCATAAACAAGGACAAAATTATGGACTTCGCAGCAACTTGGATGGATTTAGCGTCTATCATACTCAGTGATCTAAACAAAGAACTGAGTACCACCTGTTCTCACTCATAAGTGTTCCCTGAACATTTATCATAATACTACAAGAGAGGGATTGGCAGTCAACGGGACACTGCCAGGAGAGGGGGTACTCATAACCTCACTACCTGATCCTAAACCAAGCGAAGTGAGGACCAATGGGAGGCCCAAACTTCACGTGTACATAGACCACTTATGAACTTAATCCTGATTTGTATCCCACATCTTTAAAATAGAATATATAAAAAGAAATAAATAAAACCCTCTTTGAGGTTACTTTTTCTACATGCAAAACAAGAAGATTTGACTAGATGATTTCTAAATATTCCCAATTTTAAATTTCAGTGCAACTTTGATAACAGATCTAATTTTATTATCTAAGGAGGGTACTAAAAGGATAAGCACTTTCTTTAACTTGCAAATTCTTCTTTTGCCGGAGGCAAAGGTAGGAGCCAGTAGCTGGAACCACTGATTATAACGTACTTGTGCTATCTCTTTTCTTGCACACATTTTCCAAATATGAAGTGTTGCATATGCACAGCACTGTGGAGCTGAATGGTGCATACTCTGGTATAAATGTGGAGATGAGGAATTGATGGGAGATCAAGCAATAGTTCTTTTGATCCCTTCCACATTTTAAAATGCTTTAGTATTAGCTCATACCACTCTCCTCCATGGGAGAGATATTAGGACAAATATGTTCATCTGAGAGACACTGCTTCTTCCATATCTCTAAATATTATCTCTCCAATTCTGTCTCTCTATTCCTCAAGTTTAACCACATCCAATTATTTTCTAAGATCTCATGAAAGGATTCAGTATATTCATCCTTGGAGCACTGGCTCATCTGCCTTCAAATAAGTTATTGAAGAAAATTCATTCAGTTCAAAGAAGTCGTATTTCTTACAAACTCTCTGGAAAATATTTCTCAAAATGTTCGAACTTAGACATCCACTTGCTGCTGGCTTAATGATCAAAAGAATTCAGAGAGTACAAAGCATTCTGAAGTTGAAGTGATTTAAATGCCTGTTCTGCCACATCCCTTGTTCTTGAATGTGTTCACTCACTTGCTGAATTTATAGAACCAATTTGGGAGAAGAACAATGTTTCTGCCTCCCCTAAAGAGATTCCTCAAATTCCTTACAGAGGCAATCAAAAGAAAATCTGATTTGCTCTTTGTGAGATATTTCTTATATACCAGTAGCAGTGAAAGTTTTGATTGTTTTGGTTTCAAAAAGAAAATCACAAAATTTCCTTATTTCTTCTACCTTTAAAAACAGAACTCTGCAGAACATAAAAACACAATTAACTGCAGACATGGTGCTTGAGGCATGAGCTTTCTAATCAGATAGACCTGGATTCAAATATTTGCTCAGACATTTGCTAGCTCTATGATTCTGGGTGTTGTCTTTAAGGATTCTAATCCTCAGCTTTTCTTTTGTGAAAAGAAATCCAATGTTTAGGGTTATAAGTTTTAAATGAGATAATACATGTAATAAATTTAGGACAGTTCTTGGAGCATATGGAATGTTTATTATGTAATAGTTACTATTAGCTGGCTGCTAACCTTTTAATTTTAATCTCTGAAATTTGAGAATTATTTTCTTAAAATGTGATTAAAATGCCATTATTACTCCTGAAGAAATGACCGATGATTCCTTGCTGTCATTAAATGTTCACACAATATTCACATTTTCCTAGTGGGTTAATTCAAATTAGGAACTATACAAGGCCTACAAATTACATCTTTTTTAAAACAATTTTTAGCCTATAGGTTTCTCTCCCTCCCTTTTCTTTTTTTTTATTTGCTGAAGAATGCATTATTAGTCTTGTAGTATTTCTCACATTCTTGTTCGACTGCATGGGCCATAATGTCATTGAAAGTATTAACTTAAAAAATAAGAATTTAAAATGTAACACTAACTAAAATTAGATAGTTAATTTAACAAGACCCAACCAGACTTTAAATTCCATGAGGTCATGCATTGTTACTTCTTTGCACCCTTATGAGAACTGATGATGCAGTGTTAGGCAAATAATAAATACTTGTTGCTTGATGAATTACTGCTATAGTTTGAATATTTGTCCACCCTAAAACTCATGTTGAAATATAATCCCCAATGTGGCAGTATTGAGAAGTAGGATCTTTAAGGGGTGATTGTATCATGAGATCCTTGCCTTGATGAATGGATTAATGGATTAATGGGTTAGTGAGTTAATGGAAGTGGGGCTGATGGCTTTATAAGAAGAGGAAGAGAGACCTGAGCACCTCAGCACACTGAACTCCCTGTCCATGTGATGCCTTCCCCACCTCAGGACCCTTCAGAGATTCCCCATCAGCAAGAAAGCTTTTATTAGATGTGGCCCCTTGACCTGGGACTTGTCAGCCTCTGGAATTATAAGAAACATATTTCTTTATAAACTTGTTTTCTTTATAAATCATCCAGTTTTAGGCATTCTGTTGTAATCAACAGAGAATGGACTAATATAATTACTGACAGTAATCCTACATTTGACATATATATGTTAACACTATATTAAAGATGAAGCTAGTGTTAGGAATTTAAGAATTTGGTCTTGCCTTTGCCATAATCTTGCTTTTTGAAACTGAAAAAAATTATTAAATATTTTTGAGCCTCAGTTTGTCAGTCTATAAAAGAGGAATGCTCTGCCTCATAGATTTGCCATGGGAATGAGAAAAGCATAAGTGGTAATATAAATCTTATTAAATATTAACCGTTATTCTTGTTGAATAAAAGCATTAATACTGATATTTAACTTTTTACATCAACAGCCAGATAAAGAGCTGTATGGACTTGCTGACTGAAAAAACATCTTTATATTAAAAAAAATGAAAAATGCTTTTTTCTACCCAATTTCCATGTCTCTCTCGGCCATTATTGTGTATTTTTAAAACTAACTTTCTTCTTTCTTCCTTCCTTCCTTCCTTCCTTTCTTTCTTTCCTTCCTTCTTTCTCTCTCTCTCTCCCCCTCCCTCCCTCCCTACTCCCCCCTCCCCCTTCTTCCTTTCTTTCTTGTTGGAGTCTCACTTTGTCGCCCAGGCTGCAGTGGCAGCCTTGGTTTTCTGGGCTCAAATAATCCTCCTGCCCCAGCCTCTTGAGTAGCTGGTCCTACAGGTATGTACCACCATGCTCTGGTAATTTTTTGATTTTCCTTTTTTTGGTAGAGTCAAAGTCTTCCTATGTTGCCTAGGGTGGTCTTGAACTCCTGGGCTCAAGTGATCCTCCTGCCTCAGCCTTCCAAACTGCTGGGATTACAGACATAAGTCACCATGCTTGGCCTAGGTACTTAATATGCTTAATGGTTTAAAAAACAGTTCTTAAATTCCACTTAGGCCTAATTTATGAAATTTAGATCTATATTATACTGGGAAAATTACAGTGAATGATCAGGAAATGGCAGAGTTGCAGAATTGCAGGAATGTTGGAACTTAAAGGCAGACTCTGCTTGTAGATTTAACTGGAGGTTTACGTTTATCTACTCTTTTGGTTTGGACTTAAGGTCTTTTTAGTAAAGGAAAAACAAGCCATATCTGCATATACAAATGAACCAGAGTAGTGGTTCTCATTCCAGGGAGACTATTTAAAAAAATACAAATATCCAGAGTTCACCCAAGATGAATTACAAATCAGAATTTCTGATTTTGTTACTGTTAGGTCAAAAAGCTGGATTTGTTCCCTTTAATTTTGTCTTCATTTAAAAATGGGGAACTGATGATAAAATTAATCTTGGAAAAGCATATACAATTTGAAAATTATAATAAAGTCAGGAAGGAAGCAAAATGAGGTAACTGTTATTTTTGTGTCCTCTGTGAGCACAATTACAAAACCCAGACGGAGCCACTGTTGAGGGTCTTGGCTCCTTGAAATTGCTTCTGTTCTTATCTAGAGATTACCTCCTTCCTAAGATTATTCAACTTTAAAGACTCTGTGGACAATTTAGGTTTTTTAACAAGAGTTTTTTGTTGAGACCACTCTTTATATGTGAAATGTCTTGGAAAATTCAATTACTCAATCAAAAAATACTGCTAAAAGTTTTTTTTCATGACTCCTAATAATGAGTAGGGTAAAAACAATCTGGACCAAAATATCAATGTTCCTGACACATTTTTTTTTCCCTCAGCTATTGAGAGAGCTTTTATGTGTAACCTGCTAGAAAGGAAATTGTCTTTGGAAAATCTGTTTCATCTTCCAGAATGATTTATATTTGGGGGTAGAAGAAAAAGAAAAGTTATTTGTCCAACTTATTACAGACTTCTCTAAGTTGTGGTTTTTGAAGTTAGAATGTTTTGCCATTTATCCTACAGTTTTGACTGTTTTGAGTCATTTAGTGTATTGCCAATATTGAAGCAAAACGATGAATCAATAAGGAAGCACAATTTTATAAGTTGTAAACTTTTGAAGTTGTACATTTTTGAGAAAATATGTAAGTAAATATTCTATTAGTTCATTATTTTGTGTCATCATCATTAAACTTCAATTACTCTTTGAAAACTTCTATAGCAATTAATCATTTTTCCTTTGTATTTTATTTATATTGTGTGCCCAAACATTTTCATTATTGGTTTAGACTTAACACAGAATGTTGAAAGCAAAAAATAGATGATTTCCCTATTTTGATATACTTTTGGTTAACATTAATCTTGGCCACACCTTGGTGAGTTAATTCTATTAATCTGCATGGCAGAAGGATAAAACACAACTTTATCAGTTTCAAACTATTCAAAGCAGCTATAAAAGTGAAGTATACATTGAATGCTCTGGATTTAGCAGTAAATGATCAGAGAATAGCTTTATTTTTCTGCTACCATATATCACGTGTGATTTTTAGACCTGCCATTCCCTGCTATTTGATAGCATTTTTAAAAGCATTTTTTAATGCCTGTAATTTGTCAGCCATTAACTAGTATTTAAAAATCCATTCTAAGCCAACATTCTAATCTTTAAAGTTCTTATTCTGTCACTTAGCTGGTGTGCAATGGCACAATACACGCTACTGCAGCAGCCTCGACCTCCTGAGCTCAGGTAATCCTTCTGCCTCAGCCTCCCGAGTAGCTGGGATTACAGGCATGTGCCACCACCCCTGGATAATTTCTAATTTATTGTAGAGACGAGGTCTCGCCATATTGCTCAGGCTGGTTTCAAACTTCTGGGTTCAGGCAGTCCTCTCACCTCGGTCTCACAAAGTGCTGGGATTATAAGCATGAGCCAACAAAGCTTTTCCTTTTAGGCTCAGCCCTGATCCTATTTTTGAAGAATTAAGGATGTGGGCAGCATGGAGGCGGTGTTAATTGCTCTTTCAATCTTTTTATTTCAAATCACGTCCCACATCTCCACTCATTGCTGCTTCTGATGCTTCCAGTGTCCAGGTGGAGGGCAGAGAGTGTGATGAGAGGTAAAGGGATAAAAAAGGAAGGCAATAAAGCTCACCTGTTTAAGATCATGGAACCTGGAATTAGAGACCTGGCATGGAACTCCCTACCACCCACTAATTCCATGGCCTTGTATATCTCCATAGTGTCTCTTCCTCACTTGTAAATCTCAATAATAATTTTGTTTTCATAATGATTTATGGTTCTCAGGATTATTTAAATTAATTGATGTAAAGCATTTACTCAAAAGTTGTTAGATGTTACTGAGTATGTTTACTGGGTTAGTTATTACTGGATAATTATTATTATTATTTTTCTGGGGCTGTTGTTTTGGATGTTGATTGCTCTTTACCTTGGCAGGTAACTACTGTTAGTTCTCTTGTGGGATGACTTTGTGTGTTCTCTGCCTTTCTCTCCACCCACAGGGATCTCTGCATTGTAGTTTCCTGGTGCTTACAGTACTCTTACTGGTTGATGCTTTCCAATCTCCTTATCCCAGTTCTTTCCTTAGCACTAGAAACTTCCTTCCCAGGCAGGCAGAAGAGATAGAAAATGGGAAAACTCATGCATCCAGGACTAGCTAATTACTGGAAGTACAGGTCATTCCACCTGCTAGTCTTTCCCCTTGTCCTGCCATTGTGGGCTGTGCCCACTGTCTCCTGCTTACAGATTCCTTTAGGGCCCTAGTCTGTATCTTCACATCTGCTTCCAAACACCTGGAGATGGATATCAGAGCTCCCCCTGGTACTCTCATGAAAATGCCTACGTATTTTTGTCATTCAGAAAACTTCCACTTGAGGAGTGAACTATCTCCTGCAGAAAACTTTCATCCCTGAGCGATCCTCTTAGGAGCCCCTCTACTTGACTTGCTTTGGAGGGCAGCACCCCACTTTCCTCTCCCGTGCAGCAAGTGTAGGGAGACATCATGGCACTCTTTTCCTTGAATTCACTTGATACCCTCTCTTCAATGAGTCTCTAATCTTCTCCTAAGTAGTCACTGTCTGTATTTGCATAGCTTGCATTTTATGAGACAAGGTAATTGACATATGAGTTATGGATTGCAGTTGTGGTGTGGCAATCCACACATCTCCTCACATCTCCTCACATCTCCCCAACATCTGCTCCACAGGGAGTCTGACTCATATTAAGGCCAAGAAAACAGAATTTAGGGAAATTTGACTCAATGAGGAGACAGATATCCTTTAGAATAATAAGGTGCAAAGGATTCACTAAAAGATATTAAAAATATATTAATCTTGGTAGTATGAAGAAGCTAATGCTTTATACTGAGAATCTGAAAGACAGACCTAAGTGAAGATACTTTCCTCTTCTCTCTTCTGCCCTCAGCAACTGAAAAATCTCCAGAACAACTTGGGAATGGAATGTGAAGACCTACACAAGGAGGGATCCAACAAGAGACTAGGGGAGTCTGGTTGGAGGGGACGAGGGCAAGGAGAAAAAGGATATAAAGAGGGTTATAGATGCTGTGGGAGGAAGGAGACAGAAAAGGGTCCCTGGCAGAGACATTTTTCTGCCTATATCTGGGTTGGCCATATGGGGATGCCATAAACATCTTGCACACTGGAGCTGGGTGTGGTACCAGCTTTTGAGACAGCCCTCAGTGCTTCTAGCCTCTTGGTATTTATGTCCTTATGTAGTCTTCTCCAACACTGAAAAGGGCTGACCTGTGTAATCAATAGGATATTGTGGAAATGACAAGGTTTGTCTTTTGAGACTAGGCCATGAGAAACATGTGGCATGTGCTTTGCTCTCTTAGAGAAGCCAGGCGTCATGTTGTGAGGATGCTCAAGCAGCTGTATGGGTGGTCCCCAGGTGAAGAACTGAGACCTCCTCCAATAGTCATGTAAGTGAGCAATCTTGGAGGTGAATTGTCCTGCCTTAGTCAAGCCTTCAGATTTGACTGATATCTAGCCTACAACCTCACAAAAGACCCTGAGCCAGCCTCCACCTAAGATGTTCCTGAATTCCGGACCCAAAGAAATGATGAGATAATAAATCTGTGTTGTTTTGAGACGACACTGTGTGTTAGGATAATTAATTGCAGTATGTGGCAATAGAAAATGAATACACTGAGAGATGAATTAAATATGAAATCCACTCCAAGTTTCCACTGCCCTGTGGATTTTGCAGGGGTTCAACATGTTGCTCTAACCTGAGCTATTTGTTTATTCTTTTAAATTTTGTGGGTCTGCTTGACTGGCTCACAAGACTTTAGAGCTATGGACTGTACTACCCCATTCTTCCATAATAAAGGATGTAATGTTCAGGTTACAATTTTAAGTGCTGAAAGGAGAAATTCAAGGTACAGTGAAAGAATAAATTCATTCACTTTCCTGCCATTTACATATAAGAGTAACTAAATACAGTTGTGAGAGACTGAATAATATGAATCAGATTGTGCTATGTGCATTTGTCATAAGAATAATCAGTTTCGTATTTTCCCGCTGAAAATAGTTGGGCTCTTAGTTTCTCAGTACCATTTACCTTTGCTTAAAATAAAATTAAATCAATTTCTACTGTAGTGTGCAATCCAATTTTGTCCATCTCCCTTTTAAAAACAACCTTGTTGCTCTCTCTTTTCATAATAGAATATTCTAAAACCTCCTGTAGTCTACATTACAGCTTCATTTCAAACCCAAATCCCTAAAATTAGCGTTGCTTAGCAAATTAACAATGATACACCATGGTAGACACCTTGTTACGCTTTCTATTGTTTTATGTAACAATTTGGCAGTTGCTTAAAAGGACATGTACTAGAGATTCTAATAATTGAAACACCATTTTTAGTTCCCCTTTAAGTGGAGAAAAAGCTATTAAGAAAACCCTATTGTAAGCAAGGCAATTTCAAGTAGAATGATACCACTATCTCCCTTGCTCAGATGCTGCTACTTACAAACTCAATATGCAAACTCACTATGGAGAGCTCAATACTATCTGAGCATTAGCATAAAGCAAGCATGTGAACCAGATAAGTCTACCTATTGGTTTTTATTTGGCTCTTTCCCGCCTTTAACTTTGTCATCAAACTCAGAAACCTTCTCGAGTTCGCTACAGATATTACGGAATGGCAGCTTCTGGCGCCCTCTTGTGGAGAGATGCCCCTGGTGTTAGTCTTATTGGCAACTCCGTGGTACGGTGTAGTTTGTTTAGGGAAGTTTGAAACAAAGGATCATTTTCCCATTTTCTTATGCAAAATGATTTGAATTTCTGAAACAGTATGACTCACTTCTTGCTCAGCTACACGATTGAAGAAGTGAGATAAATTTCTATTAAAGGAAACACGAGACAGTTAAAAAAAAAAAACTCTCAGTAAGTAGTGAAATTCCTGTTAAGTTTTTGATTTGTTACATGGAATTGTTGGTTCTCATTTGTGTTGATAATAGTTAATTGCCAGAATACCAATCATCTCTGCTTCCTTCTTTCCAAATTTAGAACTTGACTAAAGGGAGCCTTCTGTTCAGCCTTTATTTTTCCAGGTCCAGGGTCAGGACCCACCATGGTCACTGGAGCCGTGGCAATCTGCCACTGCAGATGGGTCCTCGGACACAATCCCATGATTCATCCTACTGCCCATTCCTTTCCAGCGTCTCTCACAACAGTGTTCTCCTTTGGTCCATCCTCCTCAGTCTGTCCTCCACTGACACATTAATTTTTCTTCTTGAGGTCAGGAAAAATTAATTGAGCAATCATTGAGCATTTACGATGAACTGGCGTCTGAGTAGCTGGAGTGGGATTAGCATAGTGCTAATGTGCTAATGAGGCTTAATGAGCCAGAGTGTAACCCGTGACCAGACCACACACAGCTAGGAAAAAATTGGGCTCACAGCCATGGTCCTGTAGATCATTTCTCTGATTCTATACCTGCCCGTGTGGAACATGCGGCTGCCACAGTTCTCCTTGTTTCAAATATTTCTGGGAGTACCCATAAATTCTCACAGGGGCTCAGTCTGAGTTTTCTCAACCACTTCACAGTCAAACACTTTCCTTTCTTTGCCCAGGCTCTGCGATGAGCAGGCCGCCTGGTGTTGCTTGTTGGTGTATGTGTAGGTTGGTTCCAAGTGTGTGGTCATGAGGCTGCTGCCCCTGTCTTGTTTGTTTTGTCTTGTTCGACAAGCTTAAAATTATGAGTTAACATTAAAAAATAATTTGTAGATATACGTACGGGGTACAAGTACAGATATCTTCCATGCATATATTGCATAGTTGATGAAACCTGGGCTTTGAGTGAACCCATTGCCCAAGTAGTGAACATTGTACCCAGTAGGTACAAAGGTAATTTTACCATTTAATTTTTTATCATTTAATTACAAAAATAGGTAATTTTTTAAACCCTCACTCTCTGTCCCAAACTTCTAACCGTTTGAATCTCCAATGTCCTTTATTCCACTCTGTATGCCTGTGTACCCATGGATTAGCTCCCACTTATAAGTAAGAACATGCAATTTTTTACTTTGTTTCTAGTTAGTTCACTTAGGATAGTGGTCTCTAGCTCTATCCATGTTGCTGTAAGAAACACGATTTCATTCTTTTTTAATGGCTGAGTAGTATTCAATGGTGTGTGTATATCTATCTATCTATCTCACATTTTCTATATCCAATCCTCTGTTGATGGACACTTAGGTTGATTCCATATCTTTGCTGCTATAAACAGTGCTGTAATAAACATATGAGTGTAGGTGTATTTTTTGATATATAATGATTTCTTTTCCCTTAGGTAGATACCCAGAAGTGGGATTGTTGGATAGAATGGCAGTTCTAGGCTGGGCTTGGTGGCTCTTGCATTTAATTCCAGCACTTTGGGAGGCTGTAGGTGGGAGGATTACTTGAGCCCAGGAGTTCAAAACCAGCCTGAACACATAGCAAGATGTCGTCTCTCCAAAAAAATAAAAAAAAAAATAGCTGGGCTTGGTGGTGTGGGCCTATAGTCCCAGCTAATCAAGGGGCTGAGGTGGAAGGCTTGCCTGAGCCCAGGAGGTAGAGGCTGTGGTGAGCTGTGGTTTTGCCACTGCAATTCAGCCTGGGCAACAGAGTGAGACACTCACCAAATAAATAAATAAATAAATAAAAAGTAGTTCTTTTTTTCTATTTTTAGTTCTTTGAGAAATTTCAATACTGGCTCCTGCCTTGCTGAATCCGGCTGAGGCCACTGGGTCTTTGCTCCGTGGCTAGAGATGTCTTGGCCACTGCTGATGTGCTAGAGTGCTAAGCATGCCAAGGCTTCACTCTGTTCTTTGACTTCTTAGATCTGTTCTGGTTTTATTTCCAAGTGGGGAAAATTCCCAGTCTTGTATTATGGTCTTCTAAAGGTTCCAAGGCAGTGTGTTCAGTGTCTAGAATCTCTGAGGTAGGAAGCTCTCATATTTATGCTAAAGGTTCCTCCTCTCAGGTCCCTGGAAAAAAGTGAGACCTTATGAGCAAGAGGAGAAGTCACAGAACAAGAGCCACACTCACTTTATATCTCTCTTCCCACTCTTGACTCAAGGCATTTTTATTAGATGATGCAGTGAGTTTCACTTCTCTTTCTTTGCCTAAAGGTTTTTCTCTCTTTTCAAACAGATTCTTGTGACTCTGATTCATCCCTTCTCCAGAGACGCTCAGATGTGTCTGAGTCCAGAAAAGATGCATTTTAAGCTTGTTGTCTCTCCGTATTGAATTCTCTCCATGTTAATTAATGGTGATGAGGGTGAGAGTGGATGGGGGTGGCCAGGTTAAGGGAAAGGAATATCTTTAGAGGGAAAATGCTGGCAGCCTCATAAGTCCAAAATATTCCACAAGTTGCTCTTTAGGACAGAGAACATCCATGGAAATGCTGAGTATAGTTTCAAAGTCCTTGAAAGTATCATGAAAGTATAATACTAAAAATTGTCTCACATAATTCTGTTTTATAAAGTACTCCCACTTTGTGATGTGTTCAGCAAACATCATGCAAAATTATTATTATTATTATTTTGAGACAAGGTCTTGCTCTGTTGCCCAGGCTGGAGTGCAGTGGTGTGATCATAGCTCACTGCCAAATTATTATAAAGCTTGTGGTTTACAAATATTAAGTGTATGAGAGACCCAATAGTCAAACAAATGCCTATAGAAGTAAGGAGGCATTATCTAACGAGGTTGACTGACTAGCCAGAAATCTGCATACATACTTTTTTGGTTTTTCGGTTTTTCAAGGTAATTATATTAAAATGCTCCTAGCACCTCTCCATCTCTGCCTCTAGCATTTTATGCCCCAACAATACAAATCTACAAGTCACAGTTAGGTAGCCATGAAGACAGTATCGCTAGTAGAGGCAGCCTGCCTAGTATTGAATTTGGATGCCCCTACTTTCTAGCTGAATCTTCTTGGACAAGTTCTCTCAATTCTCCAAACCTCAATTTTCTCATAATATGACATGGGATAAATAATATCCCATGGTAGTGCCTACCTCAGAGGTTGCAAAACTTAGATGAGTTCCTCAATTAAAAACTAAGATTATAGCCGGGCTCGGTGGCTCAGCCTGTAATCCCGCGCCTTTGGGAGGCTGAGGTGAGTGGATTGCCTGAGCCCGCGGGTTCGAGACCCGCCTGGGCAACTTGGTGAGACCTTAAGACCTCATCTCTACAATAAAATAAAAAATCAGCCGGGCGTGGTAGCGCGCACCTGTAGTTCCAGCTACTTGGAAGGCTGAGGCGGAAGGATCGCCGGAGCCCAGCAGGTCAAGGCTGCGGTGGCCGGGAGCGGCCACTGCACTCCAGTCTGGGTGACAGAGTGAGACTCCAACTCA
>CAUYQG010212953.1:0-12227 GCA_963574415.1 Tarsius wallacei | reverse complement strand
GGCTGACCACATGCACAAGATTGAAACAGGACCCCAACACAATGTACAAAAATTAACTTTAAATGGATTAAAGACCCAAACATGAAACCTCAAACTATAAGAATCTTAGAAAACACAGGAGACACCCTTATGGAAATTGGAACTGGCAACCAATTCCTATTCAGAACCCTAAAGGCCAATACCTTACGAAATAAGATAGACAAGTGGGACCTTATCAATTAACGAGCTTCTGCAAAGCAAAGGAAACCATCAAGAGAGCAGGGAGAGAGCCCACAGAATGGGAAAAAATATTTGCCAATTGTATATCTAACAAAGGATCTAGGATCTACAAGGAACTCAAGAGCACCAAAAAGAAAACAAGAAAAAAATGAACAGCCCCATTTAAAAGTGGGCAAACGACATGAATAGACACTTCTCAAAAGAAGGTATACAGACAGCCAACAGACTCATGAAAAAGTCCTCAGCCTCACTCATCAGAGAAATGCAAATCCCAACCACATTGAGATACCACATAACCCCAGTAAGACTGGCTATCGTTAATAAAACAACAACAGAGGCTGTCGAGGATGCGGAGAAAAAGGAATGCTTCTAGACTGCTGGTGGAAATGCAAACTAGTGCAATCTCTCTGGAAGACAGTGTGGCGATTTCTGAAAGAACTAGAAATTGACCTTTCATATGACCCAGCAATTCCCCTATTGGGAATATACCCATAGTAACTCAAATCATTCTACAAAAAAGATGCCTGAACACATATGTTTGTTGCAGCTCTATTTGCAATAGCAAAAACATGAACCAACCATGTTGTCTATCAAAGCTGGACTGGATTTAAAAAAGTGGTACATATACACAATGGAATAATATGCATCCATAAAGAAAGACAGACATATGGACTTCGCAGCAACTTGGATGGTTTTGGAGTCGATCATACTCAGTGATCTATCACAGAAACAGAGTACCATATGTTCTCACTCATAAGTGGATCTTGAACAATTATAATATTATAAGAAAGGGAGTGGCAGTAGTGGGAAACTGTCAGGGAAGGGGAGTGGGATTGACAGTTGAGGGAAACTGCTAGGGGAGGGAGGAGCATACCTCATCAACAATGGTACCTGCGTAATAAACGTTTGTTTACCTAACCCTGAATTTACCCCACATATTTATAATTTAAAAAAAGTTAATGAACTAGGAAACACAGGAAACTCTTATGTGTTTAAGTGAAGTATTATTCAAAGTTACAAAATTAAAGTCAAAAAGAGGTTTTAAAAATCATGCAACCATCAAAAGTTAGAAAAGGTAGAAAAGCTAGGTATTATGAATGAACTAAGTTTTCTTTAATAGTTCTGAGTCAATAGATAGTGCTTAATTGAGATAAATCAAGAAATTAGGATATAAAGTGTATTATTTAGACAACCTTGTATTCAAAATATTTGTTAATTATTATGGCATAGAGACATAATGATCAGAGCAGATGTCTACATATTCAAAATGGATACTGACTGGGACACAATGGCTACATATCACTTCTATTAAAAAAAAGAATTAGGGAAGTAACAACTGGAAGAAGTAAAGATAGGAACAGGTCAAAAGATGGGGAGGGTGAAGGTAGAGAATTGCTGCTTTTTGTTAAAAAACTCTCTGTGCTATTTTAATTTTTGCTGTGTATTTATTGCTATGATGAGAAATAATATTAAAATATGAATAACATGTTTGCATCTATTTGCACCATTTAAAATTGTGCTGCCCAGCAAAATAAACCATCAAGAGAATAAAGAGACAACCCATAGAATGGGAAAAAAATATTTGCAAGCTATGCATCCAACAAAGGCCTAACATCCAGTATCTACAAGGAGCTCAGATGAATTGACAGGAAAAAAACAACTCCATTAAAAAGTGGGCAAAGGACATGAACAGACACTTCTCAAAAGAAGATATACAAACAGCCAACAAACATATGAAGAAATTCTCAGCTTCACTGATCATCAAAGAAATACAAATCAAAACTACAATGAGATACCAGTTCACATTGTTCAAGATGGCCATGATTAAAAAGTAAAACAGGCCGGGCACAATGGCTCACACCTATAATTTCCAGCACTTTATGAGTCGGAGGTGAGAGGATTGCCTGAGTACAGGGGCTCGAGACCAGCCTGGGCAAAATGGTGAGATCTCATCTCTACAATAAATCAAGAAAAATTAGCCGAGCATGGTGGCATGTGCCTGTAATTCTAGCTACTTGGAAGACTGAGGTGGAAGGATTGCCTGAGCACAGCAGGTCAAGGCTGTGGTGGCCATGAGCATGCCATTGCCCTCCAGCCTGGATGACAGAGTGATTCAAAAAAAAAAAAAAGTAAAAAGGTAAAACAACAGCACATGCTGGCATGGCTGCAGAGAAACGGGAATGCTTTTACACTATTGGTGGGAATGCAAGATAGCTCAATCATTATAGAAAGCAGTGTGGTACTTTCTAAAAGAACTAAAAACTGAGCTTTCATTTGACCCATCAATCCCACTCTTGGGATTATGCCCAGAGGAACACAAATCATTCTACCAAAAAGATACATTGCAGCACTATTCCCCAATAGCAAACACAAGGACCTAGCCCAGATGCCCACTAAAAGTGAAATGGATAAAGAAAATGTGGTGTATATATACAATGGAATAGAATACAGCCACAAAGAAGGACAAAATCATGTTTGCAGCAACATAGATGCAGCTAGAGACCATCATTCTAAGTGAACTATCAGAGAAACAAAAAACTAAATATCGCATGTTCTTACTCATAAGTAGGCACTAAACGTTGGGCACATGAACCCAAAGGCAAGAACAACAGACACTGGGCACTGATAAAGGAGAGATAGAGGGAGGGATATGAAGAACACACGACCACTCATTGGGTACCATGTTCACTATTAAAGAGGGAAAGGGCACATTAGAGGCCCAAACCTTGTCTTCACACAATTTAGCTATGTAGCAAATCTTCACATGTACCCCACAACTCTAAAATAAATTTTGAAAGAATAGAAATAAATAAATAAAATAAACTTGCACTGCTATTCTCTTTAAAGTGTATAAACAATTAATGTTCAGTAGAAATAAATCAAATGAAATATAATGGTAAGCATTTCCTTGGTATAGTAACAATTTTTAAAAAAATTTTTAATGTAGCTTCACATGTATTCTCAAGAATATACAAAGGAATTACTTCAAGCCTTAATTTGGGAGATAATTCATAATTTTAATGGCCTTCCTATGATGACAGAAAAGCAATGGAAAATAACTTAAAACATATAGCTTATCTCTAAGGCACATTTCTTTGAAAGTTATCAATGCTTTTGAACAGTAGGAGATTCTCCTACCCAAATTAAAGATTATATTAAGAATTTTATTTTACTTCAATAACTAGGCTCTGATGGTCCATAACTTATATCTATATGGCATACTTACCTATCCTTTCTGTTCTTCAGATTACCACAGAGAACAGGAGCTTACGATAATTACAAGATGTATTTTGAGAACATTGCCTCACTTGAATTTATGAGTAGTACAATTAGTCACAGATATTGTTGGCTGCAAGAAATAAGTCTGTGAAAAATAGTTTCCCAAATAACATAGATTTCTATGCTAGACATTGTTTGGATATTGGACTAATTTATTCTGAAAATATTTGAAATTAGTGTAAGATCAAACTATAGAATTTCTTTACAATTTTCATATATTTCAAAACCTAGAATTTTGTAGAATTGTGTGTAGATTTCTAAATATGAGAAAAAATTTATATCTATTAGGCAGTTGTAACAAAGTATAAAGGTATGGGAGGTGAACAAATCAAGGTCTCAGAATGCTTGGGTTCCTTTGAAAGAAGGCCTGACAAAGAACAGTTTCAAAGGTATAGCCCATTTAACTAAACACTTTGTCTTAAACCAAATTCCTCAGTCTGTGCAATATAAGAATATTTTTCTGCAGTATTTTTGATTTCCAGAGTCAAACAGCATTTCAGCCATACGATGCTGTCCTTTTGTATATTTTAAAAATTCAAATGATAGTTCCTTCTTTGTTTGTTTATTATTTAATTTTTTGTAGATCCTATAGAATATAAACACACTATAATATTTACACACAGTTTGTTTATACGTATCAGAAAATAGTGAAATGTCTACATATATGCACATAATATAACTTTGTTAGAAATGGAGAAAAATCTTACTAAAGGGAGCAATGTTGAATTATTCAAATCAAATAGCTTTGTGTGTGTGGACATATGTCTACAACAGCCTAATCAAAAGTAAAGATAGAAAGTTAATAATTCAAAGCTTTGATTATCTTTAATCAAATAGGTGAACTTTTGAGGCTATAAAATTTATATAAATATGTAAATCTATTAAACATTTGAAAGAATATTACTGAGGCTTGGTATTTTAAGTACTGATTAAGTCTTGGATTATATGCCAAAATCATGAGTTGTAGCCAACATATGTAGGAAGATACCAAAATTCATTTTTAGAGATAGTACATTAGTTAAAGCAACAAAGTTAAATAAATCATACATACTAAAACATTTCATCTGGAAATATAAAATATTCAAAGTAAGTTCTTAAAGGTTTTATGACATATTAAATAAATGTGTCTTTAAAATTATTTTTAAACCACATTATTACTATAAAAAAAGGATTGGCAGTTGAGGGAAACTGCCAGGGGAGGAAGGGGCATACCCCATCAACAAGGGTACCTGCATAATGAACATTTGTATACCTAACCCTGAATTGTACCTCATATCTTTAAAATTTAAATTTAAATGTAAAAAAAACCTACATTATTTCTACCTAAGAAAGCACATTTAATGCACTAGCTTTTTTCATACATTTAATTATTTATTCATCATTCATCTTATAAATATTTATTGCGCTTTCTGCTCTTGCATTACTGCAGAGAAGGCAGAGACATAAAACATATGGCCATAATATTGCGTAATAAATACTCTTGGTTATTTACCAAGTTAGGCCACTCACAGGAACAAGTAAGGTTAATTACAAAAAGTCCCTCAATAATTTACTTCTAAAGTAACTGGGTTAAAGAAAAAAGTTGTCTGCCTTACACTTGGTTATACTATAAAAGAACTGGCAAGTGGAAAACTCTAAAATTATTATATTTACATTCAAGAAAATTAGGCAAAATTACGATCTTAACTTTATATTCATTTAATGGATATGTAGTCTTCATCTTTTTCTTCAGTTATAGAAATTCTTGAAAGGCATTATAACTTGATCATTTTAATAAGAGAGAGAACCATCATAGAGAAAATGACTAAATTATTCTCAGTTTAGGATTTCAGTATTTATTTATTTATTCATTTATTTATTTATTTTTGCCTCAGGCTTTGGGGACATTAAGGCCATGTTATAAATCCTGGTCACTGCTTTTTCTAAAGAGCAAAAATGAGAGTTTATTAGCATCTCAGTGGTTTCCTCAATAATGACAAAACAGTTGCTCATTACTGCTCATTAGTTTCATATTAGATTCATTTGCAATAGCAATATATCTTCTATTCATACTCGATTGCAAAACAACAGATATTATTTGATACCTGCTGTAAGACAGAATTCATTAGATAGTAATAACACAAATAGAAATTCAGAAGCCGGACTTTTATTTGCTTCTATGATGACTCTGCACAGGGAAATGCCTTTGAAATCATCTAGGCTAGAATAAGATAAATATGCACAGTAGATGATCAGGTTTTCAAATACTGAGTTCTCTCTTTCTATCTACAACAATGTTCTATACACATAATGTAATTTTTTAATAAGTGACATAATTTCCAAAATAATGAAGCACTTCTTACTATACAGATGAAATGAAATACTAAATTAAAGAAGCATACACAATAAAAAAGAAGCCTAAGATAATTTTTAAATTGCAAGATAAACTGAATTATTTTTTCATGCATTTCATACTTTTTTTCATACATTTATGCCTTAATCCATGGAGAAGAATCAAGTTTCAAAGTGTACCAAATCATTCCTCTGATATTCAATTATGTTTGTTTATTTGAACTCTGTGGCTATTTCCACATAGCACTGCATATAATAACAGAAGAAACTTTCAACTATTATTCTTTTGTTTGAATTCATGTACTCTAAATCACCCAAATGTAGCACACAAATTCAAAATGAAATGACTGCCTTTGCTTTTTTGAGACGTTTTAGAAGAAAAATCTAATGTGCTTTGTTTCAGATAAGAGAGTCAATTGCTAACCTTTTGTTATATTTCCATAGAAAATAAAGAAAAACTACATTAACCAGCCTCTAAAAATATATGAGTCATTAGAGACCTTATTTTCTTCCATTTCACAACCATTTTTTAGGTATCTATGATAGCCCAGGGGTTATAAAATCATGATAACCATAATTTGTGCAAATAGAATTTAACAACACTGTACAAATTCCATCCAATTACAAGCTTCAAAGAATCTCAACAGTGGTTGAATTTCTACCACATTGCACAAGCCTAGAACATGGTAGCAGCTCAATAAATATTTGCTGAATGAATGGATGCTGTTAGAAATATAATAGAGGACAACAATAGCTGCCCCTTAGTTGCTTATAATTCTGATGGAAAAGTAAATCTCAAAAGATATTTAAAATAAATATAAAATCAGTTTATAATATATGAGAATGGGTAGTGGAAATCGCACTTACTTTGAGAATCAAGAAAAATGAGAGAGCAGCACAGACTGAAATTGTAAGGTAATTTTTTTGTTGAATGGGTGTATCTTCATCTAAGTGCTGAAGAATGAGCTGATTTGGCATAGATGGGAGCTGGGAAGCAAATATTTTAGGCCAGGGAAAAGAATTGGTCTAAGTTTAGAGGTAGAAATCCACATAGGAAATTTTAATGATATCCTCAATAAACATTGTACAGTATATTTAAAATTTGTAAATAAGGTATTTTCACAGATGCACAGCCTCTTTTCAGACATTGGAATAATGTTTTTACAACTGTTAAAGCATGCTTCAGGTTGTATTTGGAAATGAATCTGCTAAAATCACAAAATATGCTATTTTCATGCAGACTTGTAGAAAGAAAGCCAAGTCAGAGTCATGATGCTTTCTGCCTAGCAAGTAAACTCATGCCACTTAAATATGATAGTGTTGGAAATTAAGTAAATAGGATTATAGACAAAGAGTTAATGATCTTAGTATTATTATGTACATTACAATTTAGGCAAATGAATCATTCCAGCAGGTACATTCTTCAAAGATAAAATTTCCATTCTTACAATTTCCCATAACAAACACATACCTAAACTAAGCCTCACAATAATCAAAGGCTTGAGTAAAGGTTACATTCTATAAGAGATAATTATTTGGTAATAGAAAGCAGATCATAGGAAAGCTTCCTACCCTTCTCAGTTAAAACAAATAATTCAACCAGAAATTCAATTTTGTAATGACAAAATAAGGTCTATAAATACAAGTTATATAATGTGACTACTTACTATTATTTATTTCTTTGGTCTTTATAACAACTGATTTGAAACCATATTTCAACAATTTTTTCTTGTTTCAAAACTCTTGACTTTCGCACCACCAAGGTAACTATTTTTTTTAAATGTATGAATATTTACCAATATTATCTTCTAGTCTTTACATTTTCAATCAATATCTAATATAGAGTTTCTAGATTTAGCATATATAAATATAAAGTGCATAGTTAAATTTAAATTTCAGATAAACAGCAAATAATTTTTTAGCATAAGTATATCCCATGCAATACTTAGGATATAGTAATTTTATAAAAGTACTGTTTATCTGAAATCTGGTTGGCCTTTTTTTTTTTTAACCAGCCATTCTAGTTTAAAACAACACATCATATTCTCAAAATCAATTGTTTCTGCGACCTTTTCTTCTCCTCAAATACCACAGTGTTTGTGGTCCATGATTTCAGCTTTAATTCTAATACAGGTTGAATGAAGGCAATTGGTATTCATACATCTTTATTGTACACAATTATGTTTATATAAAATGATTTACTTTAATTGGTTAGCTCTTGTCATTGAGGCCTTCTTACAGGTTGCATTCTTAGTGTTTTCTATTTATTTAGAACAGCTATACAACATTCTTCATTCCAGACAGCAATTTTGCACACGCACACGTCTCTCTTTACATTACTTCAAAGTATTGACCCTTACCCATAATCCTGTATTTAATAGTCAGAGTCAAAATTCCTCTTTTCTTCTTGTTCATTCTCTATCTCTTTCTAAGTCTCTTTTTCTTTCACCCACACATACATGCATGCAACACACACACATACACACACATACACACACATACTCTCTTGATCCATCACACATTATAATAAGCTTTTAAAATTCCAACCAAGATAGTTCATAAGTCTGTAAACATATAAAGTTACTGCAGATTATCTGAAGATGTGATATAATTTGCATGACATGTGATTTTTTAAAGTGTATTGCTGAGTAGTTCAACAAGTAAATCTATTTCTTTCAGAATTTGTA
Source organism: Tarsius wallacei (assembly GCA_963574415.1). NCBI lineage: Eukaryota > Metazoa > Chordata > Mammalia > Primates > Tarsiidae > Tarsius > Tarsius wallacei. Next base: position 3,711 of record CAUYQG010212953.1, on the reverse strand, counting down.
AATGAGTACTTTATTAAAGGCTTCTTGTTAGAATGGCAATTGACTATTTTCTAATCTGTTATTGCAGTGGTTTTAGCCTGCAAAACAAATCCAGCCATTATTCTGAACTACTGAGTAAAGTTTGAAATAAATAAGTTTGAACTTGAGCTTCAAGAACAATTGAACAAATATTTCATACTTGAAACTTCATGTGTCATTTATTTTGTATATTGTTCATTAAAGATAAAATTCTGTTCCTTTAATATTCCTCAATAATGGTTGATTTTCTTTAATTAGGTCCTCTGCCAAAGAGAAGTAATACTCAAAACAAAGATATAGATTTATTTTTTTTGGATGTGGTTACATTAGGTTAAATTTTAAAAGCATACATAAATAGAATATTCTCTACCTAAACATTTCATCTGAGTTATGTCAATAAATCAAGCAAGGCTGGACATGGTGGCTCACGCTGTTATCCCAGCACTTTGGAAGAAGGCTGAGGCGAGAAGATTGCTTGAGCCCAGGAGTTCAAGACCAGCCTGGGCAACATAAGGAGACCTTGTCTCTACAAAAAAATTAAAAAAATTAGCCAGGCATGGTGGTACTTGTATGTAATTCCAGTTACTTGTGAGGCTGAAGTGGAAGGATTGCCTGAGCCCAGGAGGTCAAGGCTGTGGTGAGCTGTGATTCTGCCACTGCACTCCGGCCAGGTGACAGAGTGAGACCCCAATTTGATAAACAAAATAAAACAAGCAAATAAAACAAACATATTGTTTTTGATCAGGCATTGTTCCAATAGACTAGAATGACTAGTCTATTGAAAAGCTGTTGTTAAATTGTGGTAAATAATAGCCTATCAAATTCTCAGCAGTCACAGTGAATGAAGAGACTTCAAGTCCAGTTAACTGGTCATTATTCTAGCTCTAGAGACCAGTTAATTGGCCCTTTACTCTAATTTCATAATTGAAAAGCAAGGAAATACATAAACCTTCAAGTGTTAACATTCATGCCATGAAGAAAAGGCTTGCTATTTTAATTATTATCTAAAAAATATTAATTAAGAATAGTCCAATATATTGTATTCTGCTTGACTGTATAATTAGCCAGGTCAGCCTGCAGAGATTTAGATGCAGAAACCATTTTGTCAGAAAACCGTGCTTACACAAGGATTAACTTAATAACAGAAACATCTAAGAAGATAAAGATATTAACATTTAAAATATTATTAAAATAGATTACTTTCTCCTAAAAATATAGATATTTTTTATGGTTACAAAAGCAATACATGCTCATAGTAGAAAATCTGGAAAATATAGAAAGTATACAGATTAAAATGAAAATTTATTCCTCCAACATTTTTTTAGAAATCTCTTGCTTTTTGATACTTTTGTTTCTGGTTTTATATTGATATTTTTACAAAACTGAAATTATACTGGATTTTTTTAATAATAAAATGATTAAAAGTAAGAAGACAATGAGAGAAATAAAGACCAAATTAGACCAAATTGAAGAAATGCTAAGATGCAAAACAAATAAAATGAAATGACTTAAAAATGCAAGAAGAAAAAATATAAAACATTAAAAGATATGCAAGAATCATTGAAAAGGTCAGTAAAAACATTCAATGACATGGGAAATAATCATTTTCTCACACTTTCAGGGTATCTACTGTTAAAGCAAGGGCACTGATTGGGAAATAATGGAATCCTTTAAGTTGGAAGACCCTGATGGAGGTAAGGACATTAAACTCTTAAATTCTGATGAGTCTTCTCTGTCAGAAAATGAGGCCTCCCAGGCTCCAGTAGAGGAGACGCCACCACCCCGTGATAGTGGCCTCTTCACCATCCTCGGAGGGGATTAATTACTGCTGCTTTGCTTTAAGAAATATGAATAGCCTTTCCTGAGGCAGTTGCCACAAAAGGCATTGCTGATCCTTTTTCAGATTCACCCCACCAGTCCTCTTTGTTTCTAGACCAGAAATTAGACTAAAGTCCCAGCAAGCCCCTGAAAGTGAGGTAAAAAGTGTGACCCATGAGGATATATGCTACATTCTGAAATAACGACCTGAGTTTTCTAATGTATGCCAACAGAAATCTGGGGAACATGGGTGGGAATGAATTAAGTGTGCAAGATAATAGTGGAAAGCACACAATGTTGCACTGTATTTTTTTTTTTTTTTGAGTTGGAATCTCATCAGGCTGGAGGGTAGTGGCACGCTCCCGGCCACCGCAGCCTCAGCCTACTGGGCTCAGGTGATCCTTACACCTCAGCCTTCCAAGTAGCTGGAACTACAAGAATGCACCACCATGCCCACCTAATTTTTTGATTTATTGTAGAGTTGAGGTCTCGCCAAGTTGCCCAGGCTGGTCTCAAACCTGTGTGCTCAGACAATCCTCTCATATCAGCCTCCCAAAGTGCTGGGATTTTAAGCATGAGACACTGCACTTGACCAGGCTGAATTTATTGACATGGCTCACTAAGCTGAGATTCCACATTTAATGTTGAAGCTTGGAGAGTTAGGAGGCGCTCTAAGAGTTTGTCTGGGTCCACAGCAAACAAATTAGAAATGTCAGACACACCTTGGTTTAATTTTAAGGAAGGGATGAAAAGTCTTAGGGGACTGTAATTTTGGGGTGTATTTATCTTTTAAGACCTACTCACTCACACTAAGAGGGTCTAGAAAACATACATTTTACCACTAATGTGAGAAATAAATTTGTGAGTGAGCCCCAGCATCCTTTAAAATGTCTGTGGTCACTCTTCTTTGTAGATCAGACTTTATAGTGAGAACAACAGTCACTGAATTGGAAAACTTAAATGCAATGGAAATAATTGGATCCTAAGATGGCAAGGGCCAAGTGGGAGGATCTAACCTCCAAGGCAAGTTGGGCATGGTTAATGTGATAGACCGCAGAGTCAAAGCAGCAATCAGAATAGTCTGACCTGGGCAGACTTATGGCATTGACTATTTAATCATAAAGTTCTTGAAAGTGAAATAGAAAGAAAGCCTACTAAATTCTTACTTGGCCTGTATAAGCAGAAAAGTTCTAGGTCAAGTGAACAAAAGCCTTACTGGAACCAATTTGTAGACTCAGAATCTTTTTAATGAAAGCAAGCCTGGCCCTCTTCAGGAAGGACCTCTGTACATTGCCCAAAATGTATACTGTTAATCTTTCTCCCAGCCTTTCACAAAAACCTTCGGACTTGTACTGGAAAATACACCATCAGTTCTCCCTCTTCTCAAAATCTTTAGACTAAGACTAAATCTATACCATCAGCTCTCCTGGATCTCTAGCTTGCTAAATGCAGATCTTAGGACTTCTCAGCCTCCATAATCAATCAAATGAGCCAATTTCTTAAAATAAATCTCTAATCTCTAATATATAGATAGAAAGAGAGAGGTTATATATAATTATATACATGTATATAAATGTGTGTATATACACACACACGCATATACATATATAATTTGTTCTGGTTCTCTGGAACATCTTGACTGACACAGCTAACACAATTAATCCTTGAACAACATGGGTTCGAGTTATACAGGTTCACTCAGTATATGGATTTTCTTTTTTTTTTTTTTTTTTTTTTGAGTTGGAGTCTCACTCTGTCGCCCAGACTGGAGTGCAGTGGCTGCTCCCAGCCACCGCAGCCTCGACCTGCTGGGCTCCCGCGATCCTTCCGCCTCAGCCTTCCAAGTAGCTGGAACTACAGGCGCGCGCTACCACG
>CAUYQG010212949.1:0-10210 GCA_963574415.1 Tarsius wallacei | reverse complement strand
GGTGTGCGCTGCCACACCCGGCTAATTTTTTGATTTATTGTAGAGATGAGGTCTCACTTGCCCAGGCGGGTCTCGAACCTGCGGGCTCAGGCAATCCACTCACCTCGGCCTCCCAAATCACGGGATTACAGGCTGAGCCACTGAGCCCGGCTGAATTTTTTTTTTTGAGTTGGAGTTTCACTCTGTCACCCAGGCAGGAGTGCAGTGGCATGCTCACCGCCACTGCAGCGTCTACCTGCTGGGCTCTGGCGATCCTTCTGCAAGGAGCCGGAACTACAGGCATGTGATACCATACCCAGCTAATTGTTTATTTCTTGTGGAGATGAGGGCTCATCAAGCTGCCCAGGCTGGTCTCGAACTGATGAGTTCAGGCAATCCACTCGCCTTGGTCTCCCAAAGTGCTAGAATTACAGGCTGAGCTACCGAGCCCAGCCTATTTAGAATTTTTTAACTTCATTTTCCTTTGACTGTTTCCCTGTCTCTTGAAAATTGTAGAAATTGATATTTTAGTCAATTTACTTATAAGTACTAGAAGCTTTTTACTACATAGCGTATATAAGAAAGAAGAGGGTGAGGGAAAGTTTACCATGAGAATATGTTGGTTTTCTAAGGCAATGTTCGGGGTTCTAAGCTCAGCAGAATTTGAACACAGCTCCTGTGTCATTGGTGTTGCACTGTGAGAACCATACCCAGAATAAGCTTTTCCAAGGAAGTATATAGATAGATATTGTCATATCTGACCAACCATAAGGCTCATTTCTCATGTCAGGCTTTTATAAAATTGCCTGCATTTTAACTGTTTGATTTAAATGGTTAAAAATGCAGTACTAATAAAAAGTTTCCAATAAAATCATTATCCATTCTTAATTTTTTTAATGCATCAGAATGAGAGTTTCATAGCTTTATCTAAGTTCCCAAAGTTCTAGAATTGTCCTTGACATATGAATTAGTTTACATGTAGCTGAAGTGGATTGTGTCTGTTCCTTTCTGTCACTTAAATGTCTTCTGTTAGTTCGAAACTCTTTATAAATGCTTTAGAATGTTTTGCACACAGTAGGCAATCTTTTGATAATTTTTTAAAACTTTTTTTTAGAGGAAGTACAATGAAATAGTCATCAGAATTCTTTATGCCTTTGCAAAAGGTTGAATTCAGAGAGTTAAGTACTTCATCCAGAAAGTGCCACTATGAGGTGGATGAAACGAAATGAAAGCAACCTTTATACAATGAGAAAATTTAGTACCAAAGAAATCTTATAAATGCTTACGAGTTAAGTCGTTAAACTATGAGTCATGACCCCTGATTAGTGAAGTATTCCTCCTCAGCTTTCAGAAACCATGAAGGTGATTTTTATAAAAGTAGTTTTTACCCTACCCATAGTGATAGCTGGAAAAGATAACTCCTACACACGCAGCAGAGGGGGTGTGGGGGAGGAGGTTACGGTCCGTGTGGGAAGCTGTAGGTCACCGTCATCAGGGTGCGTTATGGTCCAAGATTTTCTCCTGCTCATTTAGCATCAGCAATTACCAGCTACTCTTTAGTTCCTTAGCTGGTCTGTTCTCTCTCTCTCTCAGACGTATTAATATTCGAGTTTGTATCAAATTGCATCAGCACATGGAATAAATTATTAAGATCTATTCACACACAATTATTATTCAAGCTCTGTGTTCCTGTAAATATCTTATTGAGTTGTTCCATCTTAAAATAAGGATGCTGTGTCATTCAACATATTAATTCACCATTTCATCTAAAATTCTCTGAGACCTTGGGTCATACTGTTCATAGCTTTCGCCACGGAAATAATTTCTAGCTTTGTGTTGTTTGATGTAAGATTGTGGCTCAAGATTACTTTCGTGGAGAATGTATTCACCCACAGAAGCACTTACCAAATAGAAATTGCTGTACTGAATTTAGGTTTTCTCTTAAAATAGAATGAGTTAACTTTCAGATCTTCATTAAAAATTATAATAGTTTTTATTCTGTCAAAGACCAAATAATCTCAAACTTTCAATGTATTATATGCATTTTTATGTAAGTGTATTTCTATGTATTATAAGTATCAGTGCTGCACATTGATGTCTTTATACTCCTCCTCAGACACTTCTGCAATTCCTCCACCTCCTGAAGATATCTCTGGAGTGCAAGGCTAGTTTGAAAATCTGACATATGGAAATGATCGAAAGCACCCACAGTCTCCCAAAGAGCTTTGAAATGATGATGAAGTCATGCCACTCTGCCAATGAAGAACTCTTTTGCTCCTCATTAATATGGGGTAATTAAATCGAGTATGATGCTTACTTCTCCGGTCTCAACAGTCTATCACTACAACCTGAGAAGGTACTTCCTCTTATCCACCATTTTGGCACAAGCCTCTGGCCTAATTTCTAGAAATTAGCTTCTCTCAAAACATTATCCCAATTATTCCTGAGAGTCCAAGGGGACCATACGTCATTCCTTCCCGGACAAGGTCTCAGGTTTTTCGAATTCAAGCAGACATGTTCTATAGTCACTCAGCTGCTGTGACTGGAGGGAATTGTGCCAGAAGGCTGACCTTCACAAACTTGTGGTCCTCTGAGAACACCAGTCTTCCGGCATAATTCTGCTGGTGGTACCTCGATGGGGAAGGTGGCGGCTCTTCATAAGTCCTGTCGCACGACTAACTCCTGGCTGTAATTTTTATCAAGAATTTATTGAAGAGTTGAAGACAACAGAAACATAATTCAGAAGGTAGTTTACAACTGCCATTAGAGATCCAAAACCAGCTTTCATAGCTCTGGGTAGCCCATGGTGGAGGCCAGCTCAACTCCACAGGAAATTTCAGCCATCTACACTTCAGGATCCAGGTTCCTTCTCTTCTGCACAAGCTGATTGATGGAATGCCTGATATGTTCTAGGTATTTTAACACACCCTCTTCGATCCTCACAACAACCCTGCAATAATGATAATAACAACAATAATAATACTAATTCTCTTTACAGGTGAGAAAAATGAAGCCCAAAGAGGTTAAAAGTTTACTTGACCAAGGTCACAAAGCCAGGATTTGAAAACTGCAAGCATCTGACTCCCTGATGAACTCTGATTGATAGTGTTCAGAGTACTGACCTCAAACACATGATTTAATGAAACTCTGACGGGGTTTTAGGCGAAGGAGTTAAAGGAGCACTTGGCAGTGAGAAAAGTGCAGCGGGAAGGAAGTGGGGGAGAGAAGCAGGCTAGGAGGAATAGCAGACTCTGAGGAAGACCCAGATAGGAAATGTAAAATCCCGACTCTTTTGATCCACCAATCTCTAGCAGAGTTAGAGCCTGTGTGCTCTGACTTCAAAGGAAGAAATGTTTCTCCTGGCCACCTCAACTTTTGGCTAGAACCCCAATATACCTGGTTACGGCTCACCCAATGTCAAGTATAGCAGGGAGAGAGAAAGATGATATTGTTTTTGTGATTCTTAAGCAAAAGTTCCTTCCTATTCCAAAGAAAGTCCAATCTTACAAGTGACCATCACATGGTTCATCTGATGGCTAGACTGTGAAGGTGGTTTTATATCTAAGCCAGAAGTTATAGTTTTGTCTTGTGGAGGTATGAAATGCAATGTGAAGATGTTAACACCAAAAGCTAAAACCTGGGGAGCCAAGGTCAAGGCCAAGAATGGTACGTGAGCACCATAGAGGAATCTTACCAGTGAAGAAGCCAGAATTCAAGAAGAAACAATGAGTCTACTCCTGGTGGACAGCCAGGAGTAAAGCAATAAGGTCAAGACAAAGTATTCATCTGTGAGAAAAGCAAGAATACAGGTTCTCAAAAATGTGGTAACAATTTGTAGCTATACCTGCTTGACATAATTAAACTAACTGCAGATGGCACAATTCTTTGTAGTGTCATGTAAATTTTACAATTACTCTGAAATATAGCCATTTTGATGGCCCATTTACTTCCTTTTACCTATTCTCTTTAATTATTTGAAGCAACCGCTTCATCTTCAAGTCATAGCACCTTTATCTTCAAGATTCTATGGGCTCTAGTCGGCAATTAGAGTGATAAGAATTCTTGTAAACTTATGAAGTATATACTCAGGTCAAAATCTGAACTGAAAGAGAAGGATGCCTTTATGAATTTTTATTGCAGAAACCTCTGTATGCCAATAACATGATTCTAATTTCAAGGTAATTTACATAGGCCTAAGATAATAAATATATTTCTTCCCCAGTCACTATATAAACATGATTACCAAAGATGTACAAATATTCTTGAACATGTTTTAGCCCTACCTTCTAACTAAACTTGACTTCATAATCCTAAATTCTCAGGCTGATAGACAGGAGTCACTTTTTAATTACAGAACTTTCAGAGTTGTACAAGCCTCATCAGGACAGACAAGTAGTTCTTCTGTTTAAAGAACAGTGTCCATATGATAATTCTAGAATCTTCTCTACCTGAAACAACCTTCCTTGGAAGTTATATTTTACTTAGCTTTCTGAACTCTGAAGCAATACAATTTAGCACTTTTGTTTAACCACACATCGTGTGTGATCTCAAGCCACCCGTTCATGGTCAAGATTGCTAACAAAGGCAAGTGGATGAAATCATACTCATAAAGAAAAGTTCTCCAGATCAGAGACTGTGATTTTTAAACCACAATTTGTTTTTTACAATTTCTAATTGCTACACAATTTTTTCCTTGAACCCTTCTAAATATTTTCAAGTCAACTTTATTGGGAGTGAATGCCACATTGAGGTTTACCTTGATTCCTTTCCCTTTTAGCCTACTTAATCTTGCAGTCTTCCTCTAACTATTACAGCAAATGTTAGGAAGTATTTACAGTTCAGGCCAAGACCTTTGATTGCAATATGGCTGTTTATGACTGAGAGGATGTGAACCCCAAGAAAGGTCCTGAAAAATTGGATGATTTCACTCAGGGCCTTTGACCTTTTTTACCTTTTGCTGCTCATACTCAATGAGCCTAAGCTTTACCTTACTCCCCACACTGGGGTTTTCCTAAGAGTAGGGCAAGAAATATTGTCTAGGTCTGTTCAACTTTCCACTTATAGGTAGATGCAGACCCCTTATAGCAGGACCAAAACAGGTAAGAAATTGCTGTGTCTCATCCCAATGGGTTCTGGGGCACAATAATTTATATTACTCTTGACTCTCATGGCTGATTCAAACATGTGGCAAGTGACTCTGACCCAGTATTCTGACTGAATACTCTGGCCTGTTGACCTCTTGGTTCTGGGTCCTGAGTTTCTTCAGCAATCTAATTTCCCAGTTCAATGTTTTGACTAAATTTTCTGTACTCATTGGCAAATCAGACCTCCTGGCCTCGCACAGAGAACTCCCTGATAACCACAGTTCACCCATTCAGCACTCTAGTAGTGCTGTCAGCTGGAGCTGAGTCTGTTCTGAGACATTTCCCATGAAGTTTCTAGTAACTACTAGAAAAACAGTTGCTTTCTGACTTCTGCTTGTTTTGGAACTACTTGCTAATTTGAGGAAGTTCTATATATTTATAAAAAGTTATATTCTAATTGTTAAACTGTGTTTGCTCTAAGTGTCACTCACTTTGTTTCTTCCCCCATTTGCCTCTTAGTTTAAGTCCATTCTTTGGGGATGGCCTTGGTGCTATGTCCAGGTGATGGCATATATAGAACTCATGTGAAGGTGTGAATGATTCACAGACTCTGAGGCTCTCTTACTGCCACTTACCATCTCCAGAAGATTTTGCTAAGGTGACAAGACGAGGACATTCTTTGGAAGATTTATAGGAGGTTTTCCTGTAAGAAAAGCAATCCAAGTGAGAAAATACTCAGCTTCCCAAAGGGGACTGGCCACAGCTATCTGTGAGCAAAGACAGACAAGAGAACATGCAATTGCTGGATATCCTGGCCACCCCGAAGTGGGCAGGGGCAGGTCTCCCAGTGTCACTCCCTCAGAGGGACACACAGTCTGACAGTGCCAGACCTGGGAAGTGATGAGCCTGGGTGGACAGAGTGCTAGGCAGAATTTCGAGGAGTGGCTTCCGAATGAGGCAAGAAGAAGTCCAGACATGCTTCAGAGATCACAGAGCAAGCGATAGGGGATTGTTTGTGTGATTTTGTTTACTTTTCTTAGAAGTAGGTCTGTGGGCTTGAAATTGAAGACTCGTAAAAGTTTTTCAAAAGAAAAAATAAAACTAGAATTATTATTATTATTATTATTATTATTATTGAGACAGGGTCTTCCTATGTTGCCGAGGCTGGTTTCAAATTCCTGGGTTCAAGCAATCTTCTTGCCTCAGCCTCCGGAAGTGCTGGGATTGCAGTTGTGACCCACCAGGCCCCGCCCTAGAATTAAATGTTAATTTCTAATAGTTGTACATTTTTTAGTATCTGATAGGACAGTCTATCAGTTTTTGTGTAGCAAATCACTCTAAAACTGGGTGATATAATAAAACAATTGATTATGTAGCTCATAATTCTGTGTATTGCTGGTTGAGCTGGACTCGGAGAGGCAGTTCTGGTCTTGACTGGGCTCACGGTAGCTGGTCATGAGTGATCATGTGTTAGGGGGTTGGCTGGCTTTAACTAGGAGGAGAGTGTGGAGGCACAGGTGAGGCACTTGGAAATGTGTCTTCCCACTTAATGGAAGAACCTAAGAAGTCACATTGCCACTTGAATCAAGAGCGAGAATCTATTTCTCTGATCCTTGAATGTGAACTGCCCTTGTAACTTGCTTTGGCAATAAAATATACAAAAAGCAAAGCTGTACATTTCTGAGCCTCGCCTCAAGAGCCTGCTCTCATCTGCTCTCATTTTTTTTAGATCCTGCCAGTTAACAATAAAACATTAATAAAATGTCATTTAAATCTGAATTGCAACTTGGGGGATAATGCATGGTTCAAAACTAGCTATTTCAGGTAGAGAAGCAAACACACAATATCGTGTTGCTTCAATAATAAGGAAAACTCAGTGTCTCTCTTTTGAAGTAGTAAACCTGTTACTACTTTTTACCCAACATCCATGAAGTATAAAATTGCTTAAGATGGCGAGTGGTTAGGTTGATATCATTCTTGTTTTGATTATCAGAGGCTTACTGCTCGGCTTCACTGGTAGAGTCCAGATTCCTTATGGAGGCTATCATGGTGTGACTTATAATCAAGCAGGCTTTTGAACCATAAAGTATTTCTATCATCAACTAGAGAAATTCACAGAGAACACTTCTCTAAGCTCCTAAGGAAAGACTCTGAGTTCTGTTAGAATATACTAGTGACACAGACAGGGTGGAGGTCTCAGAGTCTGAGAGTACCAACAGCCAAGTAAGAGATTCCTGAACCCAACTCTGGAATAGTTCATGGACTCAGACACATACAGATCATGTAAAATAGCATTACTGCCCGAGAGCAAGTGATCCAGAGTAGACAGTGACCAAGATTCACATGGCTTCCTGTTCCATTTAGTAGGTATCACACAGATCAACTGGAGGAAGTGACAGACAGATGCTTGAAGGAAGAGAAACAGGCCAGATCTAAGTGGAATATATTTATAGCTAAGGATAAAAAATCTTGATATTCTCCCACACACTGGGATGAAGTAGGAAAAGATAAGTCTCCCATGGCCTTCCAGGAGCAGGACAAAGAAGATGATCCAATTCCAGAAAATGTGGTGAGCTAGAAATAAGGTAATTTTTCCATAGCTTCTGAAGTCAGACCCTACAAACAAGAACCCAGTATAATCAAGTTCTCCAGTTCTAATTGGCAAACACCTCACCCATAATTTTACTGTCTAACTTGACAACCTCCGATCAGCCTGGATCTAAGTTTGTAGGTGATGTTCACTCATTTGTCATTAGCAGGATGACATGAGTCTCAGATGGGAGGGCCACTTACCCTGGTAATTCACAAAATCTGCCATGGACAGGAAATGAAAAGACAGCCTCCTTGGTATTGTTTTCTTCTTGATCTGGGTGCTTGTTACACAGATATATTTAGTTTCTAAAAAATTATCAGGCTGTAAACTTATATGCACTATTTCTTTATATTATGCATTGAAATAAAAAGTTTAAAGCAACAAAAAAGATTAAGTCCTAAAGGCTTCCAGCATTGAAGTTTGGACATATCCCTGAATTTCCCTTGGCTGTGCTGAGAGGAGACATCTAGTGGCAGCTTGTAAACATGAGATGATATTTTCCAGAGAAACAAATACTCCTTTTCACTCTGCCTGTGATCATAACCCTAGAGAGCACTCTTTTTCTCAAATCCTAGGAATGATGGAAGGAATCATGCAGACACTGCCTGGCCGAACCTAGCAGAGGCTCCTGAGTGCAATGACATTGACCAAGGAACAAGGAGATTAATGTCTCTTCTGGACTGTGAATAGAAGGACTCTAAGGAGCAAAATGAAAGTTGACTTTCTCTATTACAGAGGATGACACAGATTTTACTAAATTCACCAGAAATACTCCATAACCATGTGAGAATTGCAGTCACAAAGAAAGCATTACATTTTTGGAGGGTCTTTACAGGTAAATGACCCAACCCATGGAAAGTCAGGTTCTACACATCCTCAAGGGGACTGGGACTTGTTTCTGTGCTTGAGACACCACGCCACTTTAGTTCACGTGGGGTCTGGATATATTCAAGAGGAGTGATAGGGCAGAAAGGATTGAAGTGAATGATGAAATCGAATGAGCAGAGGGAAATTGGAAATAGTGAAATCTTTTAAATTTAGCTTTCAATCTTTCACTCCAACTGACTTTAGAAATTCTTAGCCGGGCTCGGTGGCTCAGCCTGTAATCCCGCGCTTTGGGAGGCTGAGGTGAGTGGATTGCCTGAACCCGAGGGTTCGAGACCTGCCCGGGCAACTTGGCGAGACCTCATCTCTACAATAAATCAAAAAATTAGCCGGGCGTGGTAGCGCACGCCTGTAGTTCCAGCTCCTCGGAAGGCTGAGGCAGAAGGATCGCCGGAGCCCAGCAGGTCGAGGCTGCGGTGGCCAGGAGTGGTCACTGCACTCCAGTCTGGGTGACAGAGTGAGACTCCAACTCAAAAAAAAAGAAAAAAAAAAAAGAAATTCTTGGTTTCCTTGCATAGCAGTCATATTAATTACTGTATGAGATAGTGAGAAAAGTATGGGCTTCTGAGACTCACAGACTGGGTTTGTCTGAGGTGAGGGCTGAGATTCTGCATTTCTGACAATTCTCCTGGTGATGGCAACACTGCTGATCCAAAGACCCCACTTTAAGTAGCAAGGAGATAATGTCTGTAAAGCAGTACATAATAGATCATCAGAAATAATGCCTCATCACTATTTTCAATCATTATCATCATCAAACTCATGTATGTGAATTCCTTCCTTTATAGTTAATTATCACACACCACAACAATAATGTAATTAAATCAGATAATGTCTGATTATTGACATGTTTAACTATACGTCAATTAAATTAATTGACGTATAGTTAAACATGTCAATTATAATATAATTAAATATATAATTATATATTAGTAAGTTAAATATGTATCAATTGTTGAAATAACTTTACATGCGTTTATTTTTTATATGATTTTAAAAACCAGAGAGAATGACCATGAAAGACTCTTGAAAATGTATGACATTTCTATTCTCTTTCTTCATTGTCGTAGGTGAAGGAAAACTATAACTTATTGTATTGCATGAGATATTAATAGCTTCACCCAATTTAACCTTATTATCAATAGGAATACTTTTTAGCTTTATCCAAGTTGAGAAATATTATGCCTGTATGATACCAGGCATATGTTACGTGTATAGAGAAGAAAAAAATTAGAAGAACATGCACACAATTTTCTGAAAATGGTTGTCATCTTTGGAAATCACAGCCTAATACCAGAAATTGCTTCTCCGTTTTGTTTTGTTTTTTTTCTCTTCATGTTTCATACTGCTTAAATGTTGTATGATTCCTATGATTAACGTTTGTAATTTAAAAATTAAAGAAAAAAATAATTATTATTTTGGGACTTTGGCTACCTTGACTTTCTAAAATCCTGAAGACAAAATGTTCTTACCAGTGAAGTGCTTCTTCTTTTTTTTTTTTTTTTTGTTTGTTTTGTTTTTTTTTTTGTTTTTTTTTTTTGAGTTGGAGTCTCCCTCTGTCGCCCAGACTGGAGTGCAGTGGCCGCTCCCGGCCACCGCAGCCTCGACCTGCTGGGCTCCGGCGATCCTTCCGCCTCAGCCTTCCGAGTAGCCGAACTACAGGCGCACG